>CM072152.1:587500-772399 GCA_036850595.1 Rhyacichthys aspro
CTTTGTTTTTAGCAATATTTGCCTTTTTTTTTGGGGGGGGGGGGTCCTAAAAAATAAAATGCTGTGTAAGGTAAAAGAAAACCAAGCAGACATAAATTCACTCACTAGCTGTTTAGATTAACCTACCTTTCTCAATCACAACACATCTTAGTAGTGGGTGACGTTAGTCTCCCTCAGGTATTTTTGGACTTGTGGATGCCGGTCAGTCACTAATGATTCAAGAGTAATACCACAAGCTAGGCTAGCTACTTAGCTAGACATTACAAGTAGCACGGTTATTTCGACATGAAATAGACAAATGAAATGCTAAAAGCCTAAAAAGCAATTAGTTCGTGCATCCATAAGTAACATTTAATCATACAATTTTAAAAAAGCCGTCCAATTGACGCATTGTGCAAAGATTGTGAGCCACAAGACAAGGCTAAGGCTAGCGAAATGAGTATAGAAGACAGCATTAATGTAAAGTAATTACAGACTTACCGCAGCACTTTGATAGATGGAGGGAACTGACCCCAAGTGAAGTCTTGCCGAAAATCCTGCTCTATATTGGCCCAAGTTGCTGAAACACTCGTCTTTGAAGTGGTTCGCGCAAACATTTTGCCCACCTTTGCAGGCACATTTCCATGAAAAATAAAATGTAGCCATGCATTTCGCTCTTCTTCTGAGGTGGGGGGTTTATGTAACGACTTGTGCAGGTTAACATAACCAACAACCGAACATTTAGACATATCCGTGCGCACCTTCGACATACTTGAGCTTGGACTACAAAACCAAAAACATGGCGGACTCGCCACTGTGCGAGACGGAAGTTTCTTGAGACAAAAGACCATATAGGCTATGGGTAGGTCCTCTGCCAAGACGGTGACGCATCAGTGAAAAAATACGTAACAGACAACCAAAAAGATGAACAGCACAGTGAAACACAGCTGAGGCATGCCCAACAAATATATAAGGATATCTTCGCAGCAACTGGAGGGATTTAATTCATCTTTTGTGAGCTGCTGCAGGCCTAATACACACATTTAAATGTTAAATTAAAAGACCTAAAAAAGTTAATTTTGTATGACATGTCCCCTTTAAGTTTATTTAGGGTTCTCAATTTAAGATCATTTTAAAACACTCTCAGGCAGCAGTTAAAGACAGTAAAGTAAATTGTGTTAATAAATGTTACAAACATCAGAAAAGATAAAGAAAAAAATACTTAATCTGTTCACATTCTGGTTGATACTACCCTCAGCAGTTATTTAGTGGGAGTAAGTTTTTTTTATCAAATCAGATTCATACGCTGCAGGTGAAGCTGGTCCATGTTCTTCTTTGTCACAGGTTTGACACAGGTCTAATCTTCATGTAACTGCTCCACAGTGGTTTACGGTCGTCCAGCGCTGCTCTTTCTCACAGGGCACACACAGACACAGACAAAAACAAAAAAACAGTATTTAAAGTTTAGCCAATAAAACATGTAGAAATACAAAGCTGTCTCTGCACAATAAGTAACTCTGAGATTATACGTGTGACTAAATACTTGTATGCTTATTAACTTAAACACTCATCAATGTCACACTAAGAAAAAAAACATTTACAGTGGATCTGAGTGTTGCTTTATCTATAGTTTATGTGTAAATGGAAAATACAGATCTTTCCAAATGCTGCACATTTGCAGGGGTCCTGGGTTTAGCATTATATGAACTAAAAGATCATGGAGGCATTATAAATCTACTATTTGAATATCTTCATGTGTTATATGCTTAAATATTGCTGTTTAATTATTATCATCATATATAAATAAGAATCAGGCTTTATTGTCAAAATGTGCCTCCCTCAAATATTAAAGCCTTAATGTACAGAAGTTGCAAATTAGGGACAGATATTTAAACAAATATGAAGAATATAATGAAATATGTTCGAAAAACATTATTTTTCAACAGAGCTAGAAAGGTTTATCAGACTAAGATAAAAATTTGCTAAAACTTTGATGTATTATAAATAAAAACGCTTTAATATTGATAATAATGATCTGATATTTATAGCAGGATTTAAACCAAACTTTATTGTAAAGTTTGTGGACTTACCCCGAGTTGAGAGACGGCAGAGTGAGGGGCCTGATCCACAGCAGTTAGCAGCAGCTGTTAGCCTGTTGTTAGCCGTTAGCTTGTTCAGCTCCAGTCGACTCTGTAGTAATATCCTCCATAGGAGGAGTCAAAATATCCAAGATGGAAGCGCAATCCATTGGGGACTATTTGGACGAATTAGACCAAATGGAGACATTGCTTCCATTATTTATGTGGTTATGGTTCTGACCATAGAATGTATGGCCAGAAAGGAGGAGAGAGAGAAGGAAGCGAGCCGAGAAATATCTCGGCCTCTTTGAAAAATTAAAGTGAAAAGTCAAGGAGGTTTGTGTCTTGTATTCAACAGGGATTATATCTGAAGTTAGACTTTTTATATCATTAGTATGCATTATATATAAGATTTTAATTTTATTTTTTTTCAAACGTAGTGATGTATGATGGAAAAAAAAAATCTCAAAATCATACTTTTTTTTCACAGTAAGGACAGAGAGGACAGATCTGTCCTCTCTACAGACAATGTTGACAAATTAATCTTTTTGGCAAAAAACATGACACTTGAATAATCCACAAAGAAAAAATGTGAAACAATATTTTATTATTATTCAGGCTGCTTCTGAATGTTCAAAGTTTTCAGATCCAACTACTTAATATTTTACTTTTATTTTTTGACAAGGTGTGAAATTGTTACAGGGGGTGTATTTTAGCGTAAGGTGCTAAAATGTGATTTTAGTGTATGGTTACAGGCACTAGCTGTTCCCTAACTTCCTTCTGGTGTGTTAATACAGCCAGGTGTCCTCTCTGAAAGTGATGTTAATGAAAAGAGTTTCACAATCAGTGTGCCCCCCAAAAAAACCCTCATCCAAATTAGGACAGTCATTGCTGAAATGCTCAGAGTTGAACGCTAGTACCATAGATCCAGAGCTTTTGGACTTCAGCAATTCCCCTGTCCCTGAAGAGTGGAAGAAAAGGTTTTGGCAAAAGCTAGATGGAATTCTTTCTCTCTCAATGAATGGAATTTAGGCTTTGAGGTATTTTACTTTTATTTAGAATGGCTTACAGTTTAATTAGTGTAAGATAAGTGAAAAAGCTATTGTTCTTAGTGGGATTTATACTGGCAATTCATACAATTTCCCACTGGCCATTTAATAAAATCAATAAATGGGTATGAAAGTTAAAAAGAATAAATACTGTGTCTCCTATTTACCAATGAAATTTAATAAGCTTAATCGAACCCAGGGCCCCAACCATTAATAGTAATACAGTAATACAACATTAATAACATAGTAGTTAATCACATAGGTACATGGAATGGGCGCTACACTTGTGTCTTAAATGACTCCATTTCAATTTAATTAGCTCTAATTCCAGTTAATAATACCTAAATATTTCAGAATGATCAGTTGCATTTTACATATGATGTGGTCTAGTATTTTGCTGAATTTCAACATGAGCACCACACTCATAGTCATCTTCAACTAAAATGTGGCTTGTGATTATGCTTGGAGGCTAGGGAATTTTGAAAGTAGGCTATTAGTCACAGTGGCCAGTGATTTAAAAAGTAAATGTCAAGTCCTGATTATGACGTGACTATGGGCTCACAAAAGACCTCTAATTGAGGGTCCTGATTTGTTTGTCATTTGTAAATGACAAACAAATCAGTGCATTTACAGCATTTGTTAGGGAATATTTGAGTTACCCTTGAAGCTGATAAAGATGGGCTGGAGACTTCTGAATGTCAGGCAGAAGAAGTTTATGGACCATCAACACAGAACCCAGAGACAGTGGACACTCAACACAGTGTAGAATTGAATGTACAAGACTGGTATGTTTCTGGAGTAATAAGAATATATAGCTTCATATTAGGTCAATGTGTACTCATTTACATGGTGTTTATCGATAGAGTCTAGACTTGGGAGCACCTGTCCAAGCTGAAACACACACAAAGACACTATAGCTACAGTCTTTCACACAAGCAATCCATTTACAAGCTACAAAGGAAACCATACTGCAAGTGCAAACTTCATTTATGTGGCAGTATTACAAAATTTCTAATAATTTGTTAAGACTAAATCAGTAAATACACTGTTTGATAGTGAACATTATTTAATAAACTGAGCAAAGAGTGGAAATATTTTATTTCACTCTTATTTCTGTAGCCCATTATCTAAACATCATCATAGTTGCCTGTGTAGGCTTTACAAACTGTACCGAATGACCCCATGAGGAAAAAAGAAACCTATGGGAAAAGGAGGATCTAGTACAGGACAGACAGACACACAATAGTCCCCTCGCAGATGAAAAGAGTGCTTGTTTGTGAACAGACAATAGTCAAATGGTACATCCTTTTGTGTCCATTCAATATCTTTGAAAACTTGTTTTTCTTAATAGCCCTCAAAGGAGGCTGAGACCTGTTGTATTTTATCTCTTGAATGAGTATTAATCAACATAGCAAAAGGCCTGTTGGTCAACAGATACGCTCACTCTGAGGACAAATTGCACAAAAACTGCACAGTGCAGAGTTCTGTAATAACCAGCTGTTTGTAGAAAGTGTAAAATGACCACAATATTTTTTATGTCCCATGGTTGTAAAGTTTCCACTCTCAGGATCTGTCAGTAGTCCAGCACTATCCCAGCACAGAAACAAATATAGACCTACCTCCAGAAGTTGAGAGTGGCACACAGACAGGTGAGAGCTGAGGCCACCATGAGGGGGATGAACCAGCCCACATAGTCCCCTGACCCTCCTGTGCTGCTGAGGTTGGTTACTGCACCGGCAGTTTCTAAACAGAAAGAGATTTATATTGGGATTAGCTGAAGAGAACAGTACAAACTAAATACTACAATGTAAAAAAAATAATTTTGCATGAAATATAAGCAACATGTACAGTATGTTCTTACAATGGACGAAAGTAAACATGAAATGAGGGATGAGGAGCCCTTTGTCACTGTCTGTACAGTAACACATGGAGATATAAAAACACACCTCTAAAGCTTTAAGGAGGGTGTTTATGTGTAGAGCAATGTTTACAGGAATCGGGACCATCCAAGATCTAGAATGTGATTACTGAAGATGGGACTCTGTACCCTTAAAGTCATTGCACTGGCTACCATTTCACACCAAAGATTACTAGTGCTCAATCAGAGCCCAGTAGTTGTAATAAGAGAGGCAATGTTTCCATTTTCTAAAAGATTTGTAGCAGGCATTTTTATCATACCAAATAGCATCTCAATGAAACAAAATCCATGCACAGGCCACAGAATTATGGCCATCGTACCCACGTCTATACTCCTTTTTTCTGACGCTTTTGGATACTTACATCTAATGGAGAATTAATTAAAAGTCTGACCTTAAGCCTAAGTTATTTATGAATAAATTCAACATTTAGCAACCTCATTTATATAGTTGTAACTTCAGTGTTTAAAATTAACATGTAGCCAACAGATGTATTCCGTATCCACATAGATGATTGTGATCCTTATTTAGTGGCCTGTTGTTTTAATGTTATTCCTGATATCATTTGATCAAAGTCTTTGACTGATTGTGATGATGTATTTCTTGTTAAAGATTTTAAAGAGATATTCATTTTTTCACAGCACCATGGTTCCATATTGGTGAGGATGATCAAAGGTGATAGAAAACATGGTTCATGTGCTGAGACATGCCAGGTTCACAGCATGAACAAGAAGGACCTCTAAGAAAAACAATCAGCCAAACCCTCTCCGAATAAATATTGTACTGTAAACATATCTACAAGACAGCATGTGAATACATGTGATGATGTTGTGGTGCTTTTAGTGATGCCTTTCTATGAGGAGTTTGCATTCTCCACATGCTTAGGTGGGTTTTCTCCGGATACTTTGGTTCCCCTTCAAAAGCTAAACTTCGATGCTGCATAGCATACACTATGGGAATTGTTGTTTGTTGGACCGTTTGTGAAGCTCGTGTGTCAAACACGCCAAAGGGATTTGGCCTGCTTATATACCTCGTGCTCAATCAACAGCACCTGTGAGATTGGGCGCACCTGGTTGATTGGGCACAGGAAGGTACGTGGGGGGGGGGCTGCGGCCACCACCACACACTAGTCTGGGCAGTCTTCAGACAAACTTGATCTGGGGACTGTTTCAGTCACATGCCTTTTATACCTTCCAGCCCAATCAACCAGGTACCAATCTGGCAGAAAGCAATGAACCAAAAACCCTGAAAAACCCTAAAGCAGATGGCCAGTAGAGAATACAATTTAGTGCTTAGAAATTTAGAGAAAACTTCAGGTGTTTTGAAGTCACACCAGTCTTGAGCTTTGAGAAAGTATCACAAACCTCTTGAGGTGTAACTATTACACAGCTGACAGATATTTTTGGAGCCACTCACTCCATTCACATATGTACGGTCCTTGGTGAACAAGATGACAAGACGAAATACGACTTTGCATCACCAACAGCAAGGGACCTTTGTTTTGTAACGTGGTGATTTTCACAGAGACTTGGCTAAATAGCACCGTACCAGACAGGGCTATTGAGCAAGCTGGACACCACACACACCTAGCAGATAGAACAGCTGATGACTTTGGTAAAACCAGAGGTGGTGGACTCTGCAATTATGTAAATAATGCTTGGCGTACAAATTCATTTTTGAGAGACACTGTTGAGTTAACCTGGAACTTCTCATTGTAAGTGTAGACCTTTTATCTGCCATGAGAGTTTACATCCACTGTGATTACCACAGCTTACATCCCCCTGAAAACTAATGATAAGCTTGCTATGAATGAACTTCACCCAGCCATTAGCAAACATCAGACCGCACACCCAGAGACTGCGCTTATTGTTGTGGGTGATTTTAATCACTTAAACTTAAATTCAGAGCTCCCTAAATTTCACCAGCATGTTTACTGTCACATCAGAGGAAACAAAACTTTGGACCATGTTTATACAAACATAGCTGGAGCTTGGGAGAGCAGTGTTACAACCCAGAAACAGATCACCACGTACCCTGATCATAAGCCATGGATAAACAAGGAGGTCTGGCTCCTGCTGAGAGGCCACAACACTGCCTTCAGAATTGGGGGTTTGCAGATACCTACAGTTTATTCAGGGCCAACCTGAAGAGGGGCATCAAGAAGACCAAGCACTGCTACAAAGCTACGGCACTGAGGCGGATCAACGCATGCAGGGCTGCTGGCCCTGATGGCATTCCTCGATGCGTGCTCAGGGCATGTGCTGGACAGCTTGCCTGGGTTTTTACAGACATTTTCAACCTGTCCCTCACTCAAGAAGCTGTGCCAACATGCCTCACAACCACCTCCATTGTGCCAGTGCCCAAACACCCCACCCCAATGTGCCTGAATGACTACCGCCCTGTAGCACTCACACCCTGAATAACAACACATACGCTAGAATGCTGTTTTTGGACTACAGTTCAGCGTTTAAACAAGGTCCCCTTCAAGTTAAGCACCAAACTTCAACTAGTCTCTCTGCAACTGGTTAATAGACTTTCTGACCAAAAGGCCTCAGAATGTTAGGTCAGACAACACCCAGTCCTCCACCATCACTGTCAACACCGGGAAGAGCATTTTGACCAACTACATTACTGTCTGGTGAGGAAGAGTGATCCTGGCCCTGACCCCATTGAAGAGTGATCCTGGCCCCCCACCGGGGCTGCCTGAGGGTTTGCCTCGCATTGACGCGCCACCAGCTCAGGACATGGCACCAGCCAGTTCACTCATGAAAATACACAAAGGAATCCCAATGCCATTCTACAAAGTCCTCTTCCCGGAGGAAATTAACTACTGATATTCCACAACCTCACAACAAAGCAATGTGGAACAAGAAAGACATATGAACGCATCAAACACAAACGTAGGATAAATGATCCTTAAAGAAAACTTAAGTGATAATAAATGCATGATTACATGTGTAAATTATATGCAGGTTAATAATACATGGTTACATATGACACTTTTATTGACTGATTTTATTAGGTTGTAGCGGACCATAAATGAAGCAGTCTCACGTCCACTAGGATCCTGAAGACCTGTTAGATTGGAAGAAAATGTCATTATTGTCCCTTTTATTCCTTACAAGAGTAGGATTTTGTTTGTTCCAAGAATTTAATGACCGCTTTAACAGTGTCCTGTAGATGGAGGCAAAGACTGAAGAGTCCACTGAGTATCTGTTACCTATCAGACAAACTTGAAAGACATTCCATTGCTTATCTCTGACTGGTCCATGGCCCCAGAAACAATGGTATCTGAAATTTTGACTCCTCTGTGTGAAAATTGGCATACTAACGACACCAGTTGATCAACATATTCCATTTGGTGGTTAGTTTTCACATCTCCCCCTGAAGGTGAGAATCCGGTCAGGCCTGGGGAGGTTGAATTTACATGACACAAGGTCCCAGGTCACACTCTATGTTGCTACACCTCACACCCGACACGTGTGAGGTGTATCATCTCTCCCTCGTCACTCTCTGGTCCCACACCTGTTGGTCACAGCCCCTGGCTTGCGTTGGTCAGTCCCGGTACAATCTTCTAGATCAGGTCCAAACTCTCAAGCAATATATAAACCTGTCCCATCATACTGGTCTGGTCGTTCTATACCTGGTTAAACTACACATGCAGGTGTAAATCCATTGAATCTTCACCCCAGGACGATCAACAACACCATGGAAAATCAGAAAGTCCCAGACAGTTAAATTTGCCCTCCTAAACCCCAGATCCACGCTTAACAAGTCCCACATTCTAAATGACTTTTTTAAATCATACAAACTGGACTGCCTGTTCATCACAGAGACCTGGATTACGGTTGGTGACCTGTCTCCATTTTGTGATCTCTGTCCACCAGGTTGCACTTTCCTCAACTCTCCAAGGTTCTTAGGGCGAGGAGGGGGCCTAGCCACTATTTTTAAAGATCATTTTAAATGTAAACTCGTGCATATGGAGCCCTACTCAGCATTTGAGTCTCAGATTTTTAAAATACATACTACACTGCCAATCCTCTGTGCATTAGTGTATCACCTAAGCCAAACACCCACTTTGTTCAAGAATTTTCTGATTTGCTTGTTTTTATGTCTTCACGTTGTGACGGAGGTTTTAGGAGATTTTAATATTCATGTCTGTTGTTCTTTTAAACCCATTGGTAAAAGAGTTTTTAGCTATTGTTTATTCTTTTAACATATATAACTCAATCAGTACTTGGCCCAACTCACCAAAAAGGTCACACGTTAGATCTATCCTCCGGTTTCGCCATCTTTGAGCTAACTATAGCAGATTGTGCTGTGTCAGACCATTTTATGATTATTTTTAATTCTGTTTTGTCCTGCCCCACCCCAGTGCCTACTCAGGCTCACCGTCTCACTCGCTCCATACACTCTTCTACAGCATCACTCTTTTCTGACTTGTTCACAGCCAACCAGTTAACCTGGGCCTCCAGTAGCACTGATGCTTGCACTTCTACTGAGGAGTTATTGAACCACTTTAACACCAAGTGCTCTAAAATCCTTGATTGTTTGGCTCCAATTAAGCTTAAAAGGCCAAAAGTCAGAGGGTCCGCTTGGTTAGATAACTCTACCCGTGAAGACAGGTCTGCGGAAGGACTGAACAAAAATAGAAGAAAAGTAAACTACAGGTGCCGTATGAAATGCTAAAAGAATCCCTAAAATCCTACCAACAAGCTGTTAAAATAGCCAAGAGTAAATACTACACAAACACAACAGCTTCATGTGAGATGTTTAAAGATTTCTTTATTAATATGATCTGCAACATCAGAACACAAATCTTACCGTCTGACTCTCAACCTGTTACCAAGTTTAGTACCCTGAGTAATCTCATGTTTTTTTAACATATAACACTCTCGTTACTGCTGACACATTTTAAAAGCTACTGGCTCCATTATTGACATACTACCAGCTCACTTTTTTAAAGGAAACTCCGACTTGTAGCACTAATTAACCTTGTGTAATAAACATTTGCTTCAGCTATAAAAACGTGTTCTCAAAAATACTTAAGATTGTTTAGTTTTTATACAATTTGACAATTAACTTCCATCGTACGCCGCCATTGTTGTTGACGTTGCAATGCATTCTGGGTAATGACGTCTAACGGCCGTCGCGATCCCATTCCCCTATAGTAATCCGGTAGCAGTGATCTTCAAATAAACAAATGTCCTCCGTTCAGCCTTTTCAATTTGTACCCGAGCGCACTGACAGAGAAAACAATAATGTGGAAATTTCTGAAAATACCCCTGAAGACGATCGGGTGGATGAAAAAGAGAGAGTGGGACAAAATAGCTGGTGTTTGTGCGGCAGTTGCTTTCCAATGCCAACTCGGAGAGAGAGAGTTTGCTGCCAGGAGCTGCCCTTTCTTTCAGCCGCTGTTCACGGTAAGCATCGGGATTAAACACAGGGACGTAATTTGGGGTAGGGACAATATATACCTCAGAGGGATCGAGCCTGTCCAAGCTTCTTTGGGCTTGAGTGACATGACTTTTTCTTCAAATTAACTTACTAGTAAAGAGCTGCATATTTAGATGTACTGTTCAATTTCAATACTTATTATATTAGCTTGTCAGGTTTTCAAAACACATACAGACATCTGTTTGTATTGAGTGAACTGAATTAACTAGACATATGTAGCCTATGTGTGTTTGTAAGCAACAAGCACTTTTTTTTCAAATGAAAGAGCATGGTTTAGGTAAGAGAATAAATTATTTGAAAACATGATTGTCCTTAAATAACTAAAAAAAAATCACAGCTTAAAAACAAATATGTATTATAGCTCAGAAATAGAAATGTACTCATAATCTTGTTGGCTTAAAACCACAGCCTAAAATGTCCCTACCAATCTACACATCAAAGCTGCGCCCTTGAATAAACATATTCTAATATAGAGTATTGTGTTCCCCATACTAAAGATAGTAAATCACATTAACAAGTATTTATAACGTTTGATTTTGTCAACAGATATCCCGTGCATAACGGCACACAAAAACAGATGTTTTGTGGGCTGCCCTTGTAAGCCTCCACAGCCAGGAGAGTGCTGGACTACCACATTGCAACCAAATTACCAACAGGCAAGTCAAGCCTTTGTCCACAGTTGTGCTGCTAAGTTTTAAGTGCTTACCTCAGCCATTATCTCAAAACATCAGATTAAAATTAGGATTAAAATTAGTTTACCAGGACCAAGTGGAATTTATACAGGGTTTGCAGATGTGGACATTGATAATGCAGAAGTGGATGAGGCATGGAGAAATTTTTAATGGTATTTAAACTTAATAAAAAAAAAAATTTCATCAGAATCAAAAGCTATACAATGGTCAATAAAACTGATTGTCATAAAAAAAAATACAGTTTGAATTAAAATGATTTACAAAATGAATCCAAGTATAAAAATGTGTATTAAGTAATTAATAAATCAACAATCTCTGTGTATATACAACTATTTGAAACGTGATAACTTCTGTGTCTCAGAAATGATATGTGCTCTGGGTGGTCTCTCTTGCAGAGCCATGATATACGTTTTGTTTACTCTTGTGTCTATGTTCTGGTTTGAATCTGACACAGAGGAGAGAACATCTGCCACCATGGCCATCATGTAGCTGTAGTCCTTCTTAACAGGTACTGGTCTTGCTCTGAATCTCTTATGGACTTTGCTCCAGGAGATTTTAAACATGGGCTCACTAACACTCTCCCCATCTTGGTATACTGCCTTTAAAATATAGAAAATAGAACAGATACATGAAACATAGGCTATCAGTCTGATGTACGCAGTTGCACACAGAGAGATGTGTAGTTGTCATACACTCACCTGTTCGCTGTTGGCAATGTTGTTATGATCCAGGGCGGCAAGCATGGATGCATGGACCATCACATCGTATCCAAAATGTGTTCTCTTCGGAAGGTACTTGAGGTACATAGAGTGGTACACCTGAAACAAGATTTTGACAAAATTACGTGACTCACATCCTGCAGTAAAAATAATGTAAGAAAAATATTTGTAATGAGGTTAAACTTAAATTTTTGAACATACCTCCAGTGCTGTTGTGTGGATGCATTTTGTCAGATGATCCAGGTCTTTCAGAAGGTCACCGGTTGGTGACATAATGTATTACTGACACCCACTTCTCTTTCAAAATGTCTGCATTACCCTCACAGGTTTGTGTACTCCACCATAAATGGTTGATAATATATGGAATCCACTTTGCCAGGCCTTCACATTCCTTCCTCTTAGCTGCAGCTGCCAGTTTCTTGGACACTCCCTTTGCAACATGCCACGGATCAAACTCGTGGCATTTTTCTGGATGACGGACCCTCATTTCTTTAAAGGTCCCATATTATACTAAATCGACTTTTCTGAGCTTTTAACCATGTTCTAACGTTGTTTCTACCTCAAACACATTCCCAAAGTTGTGTTTTGTTTAATTCGCGCATGTTTGAGTAATTTATTTAGTTTGAGCTACAGTCCTTAAAACGAGCTGTTTCACGCAATGACGTCAATATGAAATAAACCACTCCTCTCCAGGAAGTGCTCCTCCACACTCTTCCTGCCCCTCTCTCCTGCACTATCAACAAGTGCCGTGCTCTGCAGCTCAGACACAGAGAAGCATCGCTGCTACTGTGTTAGCTTACTTACCGTCAGCAACATTCGGCTGTGGGAGTTTTACTGCGTTGTTTTCGCTCCCAAAAAAGAACTAACATGTAAGAAGTGGTTGGAGTTTATTATTCGAAACTCCCAGGGTAAAGTAGCCAAACAGGTTTTTGTCTGTAACCAACACTTCACTGAAGACTGCTTCGAAAACCTCAACATTGTCCAAACAGGACATGGCAAAAAGTTAATTTTAAAAAAGGGTGCTAATCCCACTATAAAAGACACCGAAGAGGAGCCCAGAGCAGTAAGTACTACTATATTGCTAATGATAATTTCGAGTAGAGTTTTGTATAGTTTCGAGTTTTGTATAGCTTACGTTTAAAGATCATATCTTTGTTTTCATTCTTTATAAAACGCAAAACTGCTGCTCATGTTGCTAAAGCACATTTTGATAATTAGCGGCTGTTACCTTTTCACGGCAAAAACAAAGAGGTGTGAAAAGTGTCTGTAGGTTGTAGTCACATTGTCTAGTTGATTAGACCGTCGTCTTACTGTTATGCTAACAGTGTGTGTGAATAGGGTTAGATGTGTTTGACCCTCGTTTCTTATCATGCTCTTAGGTTAGACAATGACAACTGAGTATCTGTTGTATTTTCCAGAGCACTTCTCAAGAATCATCCAGCTTCACAGAACATACATTTCACCAACCAGAAGCAGCAGTAAATGTACAGACAACCCCTGCATTGGTGCTAACAAGATCTGTGGCTACACAGTTATCTGCAAGCAGTCTGAGGTTACACCACTTCAGAAGTAAAGGAAAACAATGCAACAAAAACCCAGATCATATGTATTATACAAAAAATGAACAACAACATAAGAGTACACACAAAAATGTAGGTCTTTGGTGTGTTTTTAGTCATGCATTTCATCAGGCATCCATAGAGCATTAGAGCTACAAGTACTCAATACTTTATCAGATTAGAAATAGCACTGTCTGTTAGATCAGAACAGCTTGTACACAAGATGAATACATGTCCCCAGTACGAAGCCAGTATCCCAGTACCTTTTTAAATTCATTTTGCATATAGTGTATGTAAATTCTTTACAAATTACAACAAACATTCACTTCAGGAAATTACGGAGCCTGATATAACCTGATGTGCCTCTTCCAGACTTGGTGAAGAGCAGGAGACAGAAATGTTCAATGTTACATACTAATGTATGTTTTTCATGTTGATTTAGCTCACTTAATCATCTTTAAATGTGACACACTGCTGTTGTTCTATCACAGGTGTCCAAGCAGCTGTTGCCACTACAAATAGGAGCACACAGGAGGGAATGACCACTCTGATGCTTGCTCCGAGAAATCCCCAGCACCAGCTCACAAAACTCCTGCATGCAACAAACCTGAGTCACCTGGAAGAGGAGACAAAGATGTTTGGCGATATGCTCCTTAGCAAAACCTAAATAATTTGTATTTATGTGGATTTTATAATAAAAAAATTATGATTGGAATTACACCAGTCTTTTAAATTAGCACTTACTCTTCTTCTGTTCTTCTTGAACTGGTCCATAGTCTGTACGATAAATGTTATTTATATTTTGAAGAGTATATGTTTAAGCAGTTGGCCTCCAGGCCAGGATGTGCTGTAATACACAGAGGAGGAGCAAGAAGCTGATTTATTCACCTTAAAACCTAAAAATGATACATGATTATCAGTATTTACAGTAATGTAAAGCTGCATTTACATTTACAAAACTAATTACATGTAGTTTTCATTTTACTACAAGGTTACAGGAATGCTATCATTCATAGCATTTTATTATAACATCAGCAGTCTTGTGCTGTAAGCCTGTAAGTATGGGTGTGCACCATAGTCTATTTGAAAACTACATAACGTGGTAAGACAGGCATAATAGTTAAAACTTTATTACACAAATATTACTGCATAGCTCTACATATTGCTAGGCTACTTTATTATAGTTCTTTCAATACACTGCACAACAGCTCCTTAGGAGTCTCCAGGCAGCATACATTCTCAACTTCAGTAGGCATTGTACGGCCATTTCCACATGTGCACCTATAAACAGCAGCAGTTAACACGCGCTATGCTATGGGCTACACCATAGAAACATACACAATAAATAGTTTCTCATTTACCAAGTAGAAACGTCTTGTAGAAGCCTTCGAGGTCTTTGTGTTTGCTCATGTTCTTCGAACTCAGAATCAGACTCTGGGTCGAAGATATACAGCTCAGTTACTCTCAAAGCCATTGCTGAAAAAGTTATTACTACGATGTACCGTGTTTACTTCAGTTTGTTTCCAGCGGCAGTTCGTAGCGCTAGCGTGACGTCAGGCAGGAAGTGGGCGGAGCCAACACAGGAGAGATGAGCCTTAAAGTGACAGCCCCAAATCAGACCGTTCACTTTGGACTCATGATGAGAGCTCAATCAGACCGCTTGTATAAGATAATTATTGAGTGTTTCATGTTGCAAAACGTGATATGGTAACCTAAATGTATCCAAAATACACTGTATAATGTTCAAAATAGTATAATATGGGACCTTTAACAATTTGTGGATGTCTGTCAGTAGAGATGATGGAGACCTTCACTTCATTTTCTTCTATGATTTTAAGAGCATCTTTAAAGCCTCTGGTTTCCATGGTATTAGAGCTTGAGACTTGGGTGCAGCTAATTACATTAAAGTCCACAACTTTTTGACTCTGCACATCTAAAAAGGTGTACGTACAGTATTTGGCTGAGTGTCCTGGAGAGTCACACCGCCCATTTCCACAGAGCATAACCTCAGCTTCTCGGGATTTCATTGTGGTTATTAATGCTCTGTGTTCCTTTGTTCATGCCTGTTCGATCACAGGAAACACAAACTTCTTCCTCAGTTTGGTGTATGTGTCTTCACCAATTGTTTTGATGTTAATGTTCCCACAGAACCGTTCGAATTTAGCAAAGTGGATCCCACTAAAGAACACTGACACTGCCAGAAGAAGGTTACCTGCTCCTTTGGTCCCACTCAGAGTAGGCTGAGACTGCCATCTGTAATTACAGCCATTGACACATAACAGGTCCAGTGTTAACTGTGATCCTTCATTTTGGAGCTCTTTCATTTCTCTTCAATCAAGGAGCCACATTTTAAACAGAACTTTATCAACTGTTTTAACTGTTCCTCAAAAACTAGAAAAACTCTCTGTTTTCCATGAGTATCAGCTGAGTCTTGTGATTCCTGAGTGCTTTGAGAGGGCTCACATGAACTTATACTATACTCTGGATTAGACTGTCTGAACTGGGGCTGACTCTCCTCACCTGATTCATCATCCGAAAAAACAACTCCTGTGACTGGCAGTCTTCTTCTTTTTGTTTTTCTAGTTGTTTTCCTGCATATATATGATCCATAGTTATCAGGTAATGAATATCTGTCGGACACTGTACTGCTGCATCCCATGTATTGACATCAGTTTGAGTTGTGGCATCAGCAGTAGTAGGAGAACACTGGGTACTTACAGAAGGCAGGATTAAATGCACCGTTGGGTCTTCAGGTTGTTCCGTGTCCACGGTTGTGTCTAATGGTTCACACGGGGCTGTGACAGGAGGAGCGGGTTGTTTACATCCCAGCAGAAGAGCATTTAGCATCTCCTCTCTCACGATTTTTTTCACGGTTTACGCTCATAAGCCTGAGGCGTTTAGGTGGCTTGTGTGAGAAAATAGTTGGCACAGCATTACGTTACCCGTTGTTGCCCGTTAGCTCCCTGAACAGCTGTGGTCGATAAAATCCCTCAAAATCATCAGGAGAGAAGTGTCGAGAACACAAATGCGGGTCTTTGGGAAGCTGTGCTTGTCCACAGGCTTTAGCCCATTCAAATCTCCTCTTTTGATCACTTGGAAAGCAGTGAAGACTTATGTCGCTGTTCTTGTTGCCCTTCGATTGAAAATTGCAACCAAAAGCAACCCAGTGTGGCATTGTTTCCACCGTTGAAGACTATCTAAGAGAAAACATTGCCCGAAACAATGTAACTTTACCTTGACGTTCGTCTAGGCTACCGCCGAATGACTTCATCGTCCCAGAATGCATTGCGCAGGTAAAACAATGGCGACTTCCATAGTCAGAAAAGGTAGTAAACATATACGATTTTTAAAATAATTAGGAGTTTTCAAGTGCAACTAACAATGAATTTTAGTAGAATAGGACAATAAGAACATATTAAGCCCAAAAAGTGCTAATAGTCAGGGTTCCTTTTAAAGATGTTTTTAATACCATTAGTTTTTAGTTACAGACATTTTAAATTCTTCTCTGACCAATGGAGTATTGCCCGCCTGCCTTAAGCATGCAACCTTTGCTTAAAAAGCCTGGTCTGGATGCTAGCAAAATGGCTAGCTATACGCCGATCTGTACATTACCTTTTTTGTCTAAGATTTTAGAAAAAGTTGTGTATTAGCAGGTATAATCTTTTATTAGTAAACATAACATTCTAGACAAATATCGGTCCGGGTTTCACCCCTACCAGAGCACTGTTCAAAGTGCTAAATGACATCCTTATCACTGTTGACTCAGGCTCACTTGCAATCCTATTCCTGCTTTATCTTAGTGCAGCTTTCGACACTATTGACCACTGCATACTTTTAAAACGTCTACAGTTCCAGGATGGATTTCGCGGCCAACTTCTAAAATGGTTTCAGTCCTACTTAAGCGGAAGAACTTTCTCCATTAAATTAAATAACAATGTGTCCTCCCCTGCCCCCATCACGTGTGGCCTTTCCCAGGGTTCGATCTTGGGGCCTCTGCTGTTCTCTATGTACATGCTCCCTCTGAGCTCTATTTTAAATAAGTTCAATGTCCATTATCACCTGTATGCCGACGACACCCACCTCTATATCCCAGTTTCACCGCATGATGGCTCCTAACTAGCAACTCTTCACAAGTGCCGTGATGACGTTAAAGGCTGGATGTCTAATAATTTCCTACAACTAAATGAAAACAAGACAGAAGTAATTTTATTTGGCCCCCATGATGAAAGCCTGAAAGACTCTCTTGGCTCGCTATCAGCAAACCTGCACAACTCTGTCCGAAATCTTGGTGTTTTTATTGATTCCTCCTTAAAATTTGAAAAGCAAATCAACAATGTTGTGAAGGGCAGCTTCTTTCAACTTTGAACAATTGCTAAATTAAAACCAATTTTAAATCACAAGAACCTGAAAACCATCATCATGCCTTTATCACAACCAAACTGGACTATTGCAACTCACTTTATATCAGTCTTCCACACTCTGTCCTCAATAAACTTCAGCTAGTCCAAAATGCAGCAACTAGGTTTTTAACAGGCACCAAAAAAGAAAACACATTACTCCTGTTTTTAGCGCAACTTCACTGGCTCCCAGTCAAATTCAGGATTGATTTTAAGTTTTTATTGTTTGCTTTTAAAGCACTTAATGGCTCTGCCCCTCTATATATATTTATTATTATATTCCACCCAGCTCTTACTAACAATCCCTCCATCTCATCTTAAAACCAAAGGAGATAGTGCTTTTCGGTGACTCGGTTTCGGTTCTCGACTCTGGAACAACTTCCCACTTTATATTAAATGCTCCACTTCCACAAACAAGACATATCTTTTTAACCTGGCTTTTAGTTTAGCTTGAATTTACATTTTATTCTATGGACTGAGTTTTATCTTATTTTATATTATTTATTTCATATGTATTTATAGTATATGTTAGTGTGCCTTTTAAATGTCTACAATCCTTACTTTATTTTTATCGCTTGTCTCAATGTAATTGTTATTAATGTCTGTGTTTCTTCTAACATTTCTGTGAAGCCCTTTGGCCCAACTTAGTTTTTAAATGTGCTACACAAATAAACCGGCTTAGCTTGTGAACTGCTCTGCTTCTGACCGCAAGGCCCTGCAGCAAGTGATGAAAACTTACTGCCGTTTGCACTTCTGGTTAGATGCTAAACTGCATTTCATTGCCTTGTGCTTGTACATGTGTAATGACAATAAAGTTGAATCTAATCTAATGTAGTATGCCAAGCATCAATTACATATGTATAGCTTTCAACAGGCAGGAGCACCTGACTGGACAGTATTAATCCACTTTCAAAACAAAACTGTTTTTAAGTGATTGCCCAAAGAAGATCTTTCATCAGAAATGTCATCATTCATATCCCCAACTACATATAGAGCAGGAGCTACACACAGGAGTAGTCACTATCCTGCATGAATGTCAAAATACATGCTAATCTATTTACATACTCATCTTCATATTCAGCACACTCATATGGTGGATATACATTCCAGACAATAAATTTGCCATCATTACAGTGAACTTCAAGCCCAATAGCCCAGTCTACCCGAAGTTTTAGCACCTTAACCACACTATCATAGTTTTTTCGCCAAAAGATGGCAACTCCGCCTGGAATTCTGCCTTTAATCAGTTTAGAGTTAAGATTGGCAGTGGACTCTTCAGCCCCGTAAAAGTCCCTGTGTAGCCCATTTAGCCTATCAAGGTCCTGTTTGGCCAGAAAGGTATCTTGAATGCACAACACATCACATGTTTCTAAGACCTTGTCCACAATAAAATGTTGTACTTTATCCCCTTTACTGTGCCCAACACGCAGACCGTGTGCATTATAAGACATAACACAGAAAGTCATAATTGTCAGTCATATTTTTAGCTACCTTTCTCGCTTACTGGGTCAAGGTCCACATGGGTGATTCCCTGTGCAGCCAGGTGTTGGCCTACAGAGTGCTGACCGCGGTCGCAAGGCCTATATGCACCTTGAGGTTTATGTGCTTCATAGTAGCGATGTATGTATGTCCCAGCTGGTCATAGGTCAGGGTCATACATAACGGCAATGTAATTGCACTCAGCCATAAAATGGCTTAGTTGTTACCACCTGGATGCTGCTAGCAGTGCTAGTGCCGGTTATGCCAGTTGCTATATTCCGCTCTAGCAGTACCGGGGCTTGTGTAGCAGAGAGATCAGTCGTTGACTGTGGCACATGCTTTACTCGTCGGCCTTCTTTAACAACTGGGTCCACTTCCTGGTAGAGGCATGGCTTTCTGCGGCCGTGTTGTCGTCTGCTTGATCCAGTGTCTCCACGGACCTAGACAACATCAGTCCACAAAATGGCATAGAATACGTGCTCTGTCTACGCGCACTGCCAACTTGACCCTTGATTTTGAATTTTTTAAAGGAGTTCAGGTGGACTTTTTGTTTTGTGTTGTTTTATGAGCAACAAAAGTGAGCTGTTACTGGATTAATGGACCGGTGTCAGCGTCCTAAGAGCTTTTATGTCTTAGAAAACATTACAACAACATAAGAAAATAAAAACAAATTTCAAAGTAGACCAAACCTGTCTGAAATCTCAAAGAAGAGAGGAGTTTATCATGCAGCTGTTTTTATGGGAGTTCTCTCCTTCTCTCTTTCTGTTTTTAAGTTTAGCTCCACTAAAAGATAACATGCTGTAGTGTTGGATATGTGAATAATAAGAAACTTCTGTGCTGTTCACATAAATGACTGCAGAAATGTTGCTTGTTCAGTGAACAGTCCTGCTTTTCTCATGAATCTTACCTGGTAGCAGCCTGATGCAAACGGTTAAAAAGTGCTTTCTTTGGGTTAGGGTTAATTTACCAACCATCAATACCTAACAATATGCACACTGTATACATAAAGATGACTGTAATCAACTGCGTAATTTGGGGTAGGGACAATAGGGACATGTCCCTACCAATATCTAAAAGTGGCTAAATTGTTCCTACCAATAAATCAGGGGCATATAAAATGGTTTGGGAGGGTAGGATTACATGAGACTACATATTTTGCGGTAACATATTTGCTCTTACTCACAATTTCTAGACTTTTTCTAGACTTTCTAGGCTATAAATATCAAATATGTGTCTCTATTTTATGAGTGATAGGTGAATTATTACTGACAATTTAAATAACTATAACATGTGTATGTGTTTGTGTTTGTAGGCAAAAAGCAAGCTGTCATAGATGGATATTTTAGCTTTTTTGTTCCCCAATGAAAGAGCATGGTTCGGATCAAACAGTAAGTTCAAAGTGGGCCCTAAATTGCTTATTTTAAAAATGAAACATGAGGGCCCTTAAATAACAAGAAAATCACAGCTTTAAAAAAAAATCATATATCTTATATCCCCTTGGTCGAACATTTGCTTACATTAATGTCTGTTTGCCTTTTGGTTGATGCACAAAGAGGAAAAGAGGAGGTCACACTGGTTCAAACTCAGGGAGAGAAATGACTGAAGAGGCAGGGTCACACAGGTGAGGATGCTCATTGTTTAAACATGGACAGTTTAAACATATCAAAAGTCAAAGAGTTCTTTAACCCACAAACTTTATATCTGTTGCACTGTTCCCTGATTCTCTCTTATCTGATGTACTGCACAGAAGAGTGGGGAAAAACTTCCATAAAACTACCATAAATCCAATTTGTAATGTCCAATAAAGAGCAATGTGAATTGTAAATAAAGCAGCATACAGGGAACACACAAATCAGTTTTTCATAAAGCAGAAAGTTTTAAAGTTTAAAGACTTTGACTCTAAAATTGCTCAATTTATGTACAAAATAAAAATAATCAGTTGCCTGTCCATATCCAGGGTTTGCTTCAGTTGAGAGAAAGTATTTATAATTTCAGAGGGAGGGAAATATAAAAAAAAAAAAAAAAACCTAATGCAAGAACAAATGTAAAGCAGCATTGTCTTTCTTTTGTTGGGGTCAATATATGGAACAAATTAGACCAGAAGTTAAAAGACTGTAGAACATTAATCGAGTTTTAAATTTAGTTTGAAATAAATGTGATAAAAAGATATGAAGAATGTGAATGTTAATGTATTTGAAAAATAATTGATTGCAAAAAATTGTGAGTGATTGATAAAATCTGCAATACCAACGCAAGCTGATTTAAGTACATTTTACCTGGTTTATCTCACCTCAGTGCCCCAAACAGCAGGTAAACACAAAACTGTAGGCATAATCTTCTTTGCTTTGTATATAAAACCACTGGCTGTGAAGTCCCTACTCATCTATACATCAAAGTTACGCCCTTGATTGTAATTACCAGATTTTCCCACGTGTTTAGGGTCAACAATCAGTCAAAGATCAAGATGGTTATTAGAAAAAATACATGTATTAACATCAGATCAGGGGCCTTATTCTAGTCTGGCCAGCAACATAATACCTAAAAGGTATCTCCCTATTATTTGATTGACTAATAAGTGATGGAGATTTTAGCTCTTGTTTGTTTCTTGCCTAGCAAAAAGTCACAACATACATATCTTTCAAAAGCTAAAAGAAAAGTCAATGATGAACACAGACAGTTTCAGAACAGGTGGACATTGCAGGATTTTTTCATGGAATTTAATGAAAACGTTACTTGTTTAATATGCATGGAGCGAGTAGTTGAACTAAAGGAATATAACCTGAAGCGGCATTATTGGACTAAACACAGAGAGCAATATAAAAAATATGAGGGACACAACGGGAAAAGACTTGCCAAGCAGCTACAGAGGGGGCTAACATCTCAACAAAATGTAAAAGGATGCTGATGCTGCTGTTGACCAGTGGCTGACATTATGTCTCCAGAAAAGAGGCACATGGCAAACACTGTTGCTGAGCTGACAAACAACTTGATGACAGATGATTCGCAAACTAAGCATTTCACATACTCTAATCCATGGTATAAATAACAAGTTTATCATACTAGTACTGAGCAATTGTTACCTTTATGTACCATGCACCATCACACCACAGCCAAGGAAATATTCCAGCAGCTGTGCACAGCGATAAAGTGCACAGGTTTTCCATGGAATAGTAAGAACAGAATGGCAGGAATCATTGCTGATGGAGCCCCTCTTCAAAAATGAATGACAGGTTGTGCTGGTACAAAGAACGCAAGAGGAGGAAAATGCTCTCCCTGCTATTGCACTGCATTATTCGTATTATAATAGACCCTGTGCACTAAATGTCTGAAATAGGAACATGTCATGTCTGTTGAAAGAAATTGAGGCATCATATGGAGATGTACTTTACTGAGGTGTGTTTACTTGGCAGTTAAGAAATTCAGACATGCATGGAGGGTGGCAGAATTGATCCAATGATCCAAAATGGGTCTAAAAAGAACTAAACATGCTTAATTTGAACTCTGACACTTTCCAGCTGTTTGCAAACCCCTTTCTTAGCTGATGTCAGAATGTCCCATGTGAATTGCAAATAGAACTTACTGACTTGCAAAGCAACGGTGAACTAAAAAACAAGTTTAGGGAGGCACAGGGGAAAGGACAGGATTGGACAATCAATGAGAGCAATGTCCATATTCTGTTAAATGTTAAGTCATGGTTTGTGTCTTTTTCGAATACATTTTTCTCCACTATAAACTATGATCAAGGTTAACTGATGCCCATTTTGAGTCTGTACTCAGATAACTATCAGGGAAAATGGGGCTTAGTGGTGTAAGCAGAAATGTCAGGAGGTGTCTGGCAAATATTAATCAAAAATAAAATATATTAGGTTAAACTTAAATAGTAGGGTGCACCATGGCAAAGTGAGTTGCGCTCCTGCCTCATAGCAAGGAGACTGCAGGTCCCCCTGCGGTTCTCTCCGGGTACTCTGACCTCCTCCTCCCACCATCCAAAGACATGCATGTATGGGTGAATTGGTGCCCCTGGTGGATGAATGTGATAGTGAATGGTTGTCTGTCAAAGTCTGTGTCTAAGTGTCAGACTGCAACTAACTGGCCATTGTCCAGGGTGTACCTCAGGCCCAAGCCGCTTGGGCAGGCTTCAACCACCCGTGACCCCCAACAGGGATCAAGCGGTAGAAGATGTATGAATTAATTAAATTCAGTATTTTCTATATAAATAAGCAGCATTGCAGTTAAGGGCTACTTAACTACTTACAATTAACTACTGTACAAAACATTGTCAGTTCAAGATTGTTAGTTGTTAAAGCTGTGCTAATTGAAAAATAAATAAAAAGGGACATTTCTAAAATTATTTAATTTGTTGTAGTTGCTACTTGAACCTTTCTGTGGCCCTCCTTTGACATGACAGTATTAGATATGGCCCCACGTAAATTTCAGTTTCAGACCCCTAATATACATATTCTTAGACAAATATTAATCAGTTTCCCCTGCGTCTCCACTGTAAAGCTGCACCTTCACAGTTTGCATCAGAGTCTCTGCAGCTCATAATTAAATTCGATAAATGTGTTTTGACAAGGATACTGAGGAAATTATTTGCGGAAACTATACCAGAGGAGTCATCTGTGTTCATAATAACATAATTGTGCTGAGGTTGACTTTGAAAGCAGTGGAAACTGAATTGATGTCCCTGGGTGTTTGCTGGGCTAATGCAATGGTTCTTTAGCTGAGAGTGGAAACACTGTCTGCTCTTAACTCCTCATCAAAGTACATTAACACTTTAGCTTGCATCAGTCCAATTTATTCAGTTGACATCAGTCATATTCATCAGCACTTCCTGGTTCGGAATACACTGCTATTCTTATTACTTTACAAAGGAACACAAGGTATAACCTGTCCTTTAAAACTTTTGTCTGTCATTGATCTTTCAGTTTAAATTGCACTAACCCTGATTAAAAAGAGATTTCAAGCACACTTGAATTTGTCATAGAAACCTACTGCTTTTTAAAGTAAAGATCTTAAACAGATAGAAGGAAAATGTGGCACGAGGCATGTATTTTTAAGTACCTAAACTGTTTTGTGCTGAAATAAAATAAACTCTCTATAAGACTCAGTTAGGCTTGTTTGTAAGCCACAAAACATATACAAATGAAATTTGGGGTAATGTGTCCCGCCAACATTTCTTTCAGTCACCAATTTAGGTCCAAAGCAATAAGAGCAAAAGAGACATTTGCTTATTTAACAGTCTTTTGAGATGTCGATACAAACAGGAACGTGGATGTAGGTGAAAAGAGGCAGTAAAAATGATCATTTAAGTGTAAGTGGCTGTAGATGGATATGATTGAGCATGCTGACTGCAGTGGGTCACCTGAGTGGGCACGGCGTGTCTGTCTCTCCCTGTCACCTTTGGTGCACTGTCCTTCTGTCACTGCAAGGGGCACTCGTTTGCTGTGTTTTGATCCCTGTTGCCTTCTGATGGCTGTAGGATTTGGGGCAGTTTTGTTCTGTGTGTTTGTGAGCTCTGGGTCTTCTGTTGGTGCTCCACTGACAGCAGCACTGTCCTGTCTCTGGGTCTGTCCTTCTTTGGACCGTTTTTTGTTTTTTCTTACTTTCTGCTCTTCCTCCTCCTCTCCTGTGCCCTCTTTTTGCTCCTCACTTTGGCTCTCACAGTCAGAGCAGCTTTTAGCTGTGGAGGTTTCTCTTGTAGTCTCTGCTGGTCCAGATTTGGGGGAGTTGTGGTTCTGGGCTCGGTTGGGCCAAATGGAGCTGGGGAAAGAGGAGATGACCCCCCCGCTGAATCCCAGGCCGGCCAGTAAAGTGCTGGTCAGCAGAGATGCCACAGTGGCCTGACTACCACTTGAGGAAGGACCGATGCCCGTCGCCATGGAGACAAAAGAGAAGGGGATACCAGAGGAGGTCCAGGTGGATGAGCCGGATGAGATGGGAGCCATGTCTGCTGAGGAGGCTGGAGAGACTGTGGGCTATGATAAAAGAAAAATATTTCTTTTAAAGGTCCATTTCGTAGTTTACAGTTGAACCAAATGGAACACATTGGTCAGAACTGCATTCTGTATAATTTGTAGCATAATGTGTAGTGTTCAGTTGTAACTTTTGTGTTTCTTGTATTTTGTGTTTTTATGTCTAGAAGTCATATAACCGGAAACAAACTGCAATTTCAACCTAAAACCGTTTTATCATTTCTTACATGCTGTAACCATGCGGATGCTACATGAAAAGGCAGCAAATTGTAAGCATTTATTTCTTTTGGAGTCCTTGCGTCCTCAAGGGCCTATTGTGTATGTTTTTGGTGGTAGGGAAACAGGATTACACAGAGGAAACCAGAGACAAAGGGAGAACATGCAGACTCCTCACTGAATGGCTCTGCACTGTACCTTTCCCTACACCAGAACCTTCATTAAATGGTAACTGTATTAGTGTAGACAGATGCTACTCCTTCTGTGGTTCTCCCTGAGGTTTCTCTTAATCCTAGCTGGGGTTTTTGTAGTTTTTCCCCCCTTAATAGAGGGTCTAAGGACAGGGGATTTTGTCTTATACAGCCCGTTTGTCTATTCACTCCCTTTTGTCTTTGCCCTTTAACGCAATTGCTGTTTTGATATTGGGCCACTATAGAAATAAATTTTAATAGTTTTTTTCCTAGCCCAGTAAACGTAAATGTGATTTTTAAACCATTCTTTACTTCATAAATGCCGGCAATTCATGCCGGTTTTGATTACATGTCTAAATTTACAATTGCATACTTACATGCATCCACAATAAACATGGAGCTTAATTTGTATGATACAAGTGTCTTCCATGATGAGGAAAAGCTGGTGTTACATGCAGCATCCTAAGCCTGCATTGGTGGAGGGTTTAATCAGCTACTCGCCCTCAACACACACTGGTTTCAGGTGGCCCTTAACATGGCAGACCATCTGTATGAATGTGCAAATGGAGTGAAAGTGGGTAGGTTGAGGGAGTAGGAAGTCATTGTGGAAAGGCCCAATGAGACGGAATGATTTGCTGTTTTGTGGTGATGATGTGAGATCTCAATGAAGACTCTGCTTTCTGCTGGAGGAAAAGGAATAAAACAACACAAGACTCTTACCATTCCAGTCTTTACTATCCTCGTGCCCTCAAAGATCCTTGTGGTGTTTGCTAAAAAAAGAAAAACAAACACAAATTTAGTCATTTAATCCAAAGAATAATTGCGTGTACACTGTATTATAATGTGATTAAAAATTTGCAAAACTAATTTAGTACTACAATTTACTATTAAGAGCAACATTAACGTAACTTTGCAAGAGAAAATATTTGTGTGCAATGGAAATACTTGCTGCTTTAAGGTGTAGATGTACCTCTGAAGAGCATGCTCTGACTGAAGTCACTGCGCATGTCATTCATGCACACAGCCTGGACTCTGAACAGATACAGGACGTCCGGAGAGACAGGAAAGATGACCGCCTCCTGCAAAACACACCATTAGCAGACATATCAGAGCCAACACCAGGCGCGTAATGGTGTGATTGACAGCTGTCCCGCTATCACTACAATAACTGTGCTTCAAATGGGACCAGACACAATCTAGCATTATATCTACATAACACTGTTATTTCTGAAATTGAGAGTTGAGATTGGAGCCGTAGTATTTTTTATTTTTTTTTTAATTTGTCTTGCCATGGCCCATGTATCTATCAAGTTTGGTGTGCTTAGGCTTAAAACCCTTAACCACAGCTTAACACCAGGCTTAAATTTTGGGTCAAATAAAACTGCATTTTTGTTCATGTTCAGGGGGGCAAATTTGCAATTGAAGGCACAAAAGAAGTATAATAACAAATATAGCTGCAAGCGGCAATAAAGGCCCCCATCCCCCCTTGCGATTGGGGGACTTAAATGTCCTCGCGAGGGCTGCATCTTGGGCTTTAAAGCGCAAACTTCAAATGTGTCTCTTAAGGAAGTAACCATATTGTAAACCCAAATGGAGGGCATTTCATAGCCACATGCAAAAGGTCATCTGAAAAGTACTTGATAATTTTTGTTTGGACATGTATCCAGATGATGTTTACAGAGTTTTACGTTTTTCAGATAAAAATGTAGGTCATATAATGCAGGCTATAAATCAGGGTGGCCACATGTTCAATTCAAAATAGTTGCTTTCCTGTGTGTGATAGAGCATCATTCCCATAGACTTTTTTGCTCATGATCTCTTGCTTGATGTGTGTGTCTAATTTTATTAGCCACAACAAACAAATTTTGAGACCTCCCATTAACTTTTTCACACATTTGTGGCATGTAGGGGGCACTGGAGGTTCATTTTGAAAGCTGTCCTATTTGAATTTTGTGCAAAGTTTGGTAAGTTTTCAGTCATCTTCAGAGTTCCAAGACTACGACTCAGGTTTTCACATGATCAAGTCAAAACACTCTAAGAAATGAAACACTGAGTTTATGTAGAATTTTTTTTTTTCATGATAATTTAAGTTTAATTTTATGTAAATAATAGGGTATCTTTTTATATCAAAGCAATGCTAGAATGTACATGTAATTAACAGCGTTGGTTTCATTCAAAGAGAGAGTTGACGGACAGTACGTAGAATTCTTGCACATGCGCATTTCTGTTCGTCAACGTTCAGCGTTCAGACTGACATCCGATGCGGTTGATACTAGCTGCGATCTACCTTTTCTGCTTTGGTTTAAACAATCCTCATTCAAGCCGTCCGAATATTGGTAAGTACGCTGTTTATTGAAACTATATTAAAAAAACAATGCTTTTGAACAAGATATCGGCTGTATTTGTGGTGTTTTTGAGCTGGACATGTCTTGGGCTGTGGCTTATCTGAAAACCTGTTGGTTATCACCTCGTGGGCATGCATCCAATACTTTCGAGGGTGAATTCCTTTTTAAACTAGTTGCTTGTGCTGATAATTGAGCAGAGGTTGCATAAACCAGTATTTTAATCGTTATACACTTTAAGTTGGCCACTGAATCAAACCTGGGCTCGCTCCAAAGCAGTGCGTGGCCCCGCCTTTGTCGAGCTTGGCCTCGCTTATCACGAAATACCTCGATGGTGCTCACTTGTTAACAGAGGTGTAGTTGAAGTATTTGTATGTCGTCACTGTACTTAAATAGATTTTTTGTGAATGGTCTCGTTACTTTTAGACAGTTTTTTGCCCCTTTCCGATGCCAGCGCATGCACCTGCACGTGTTTCGCTTTCGCATGATTTTTTTTCCCTCTGTTTTCTAAACATTTGATGTTGCGGCGCGCCCAGATGTTCCGTGAATAAAAGCCAGTGGGTCTAAATATAAGCCGAGGGGACCTAAGGCTGTGGCGTGAACACAAAGAAAATTGGTAAGGGAGAAATAAGCAAGGCACGGAGGTTAGAGAGAAGAAATGCATGTTCACTCGGCGACGGTGCACTTCACTCCCTGCCTGTAAAATGTTTTTGTCGTGGTGTTTGTCCGCATTGTTGTTAAAAAAAAAAAAAGCAAGTTAACATTTTTATTCTTGAATATTAGTTCGTTTTGCTTTACTATTACAAAAAAATGCATCTAAAGTGTATTTGAATTTCACATAAATTGAAACATTAGTAAAGCAAGTATATAAAAGTAAAAGCTTTTGTGTGGTCAACACTTTTGTGAGAATTTGTCCAGTAAAAGTTAATCATGATTTTGCCTTCATCACAAAGGTTATGTGTCCAGTAATATTGTCTTATTTCTTTAACCAGACAGGATAATAACTGTTTCTTTCTCATGTATAATTTTCCCCCAATTGTGAAATATGGAATGCATATGTTTACATACTTTCAAAGCATATGTTGTAGTTATTTAATTCAATATTCAATGTATTCAATTTGGGCTGGGTGATATTGACAAAAATCAATATTAAGTAAATCCAATAGAAATGTGTTAAACATGTCTTTAAACGTCTTAGTTGAGGTTAATTATTATATATTATATAAATAGAGAGAGAGTATGGTTTCAAAATATAAAGAACAACAAAACATTTTTTTTAGTATTCTTAACTAGACAGGCACCAATCCAGCTTTTTAAGTTGGCTACTGATCCTGATCCAGGTGGTTTGAGTATCTACAGGTATCAGATACCGATCTAATCCTACTGGTATTTCAATTTATATCATATAGGTAAAGACCTTTGTATATGTCACGTGACCCATTATGGAGATGGTGTTCATCACATTTTATTGTAATGAGTAGATTTGTCCAAATAAAAAGAAAGAAGAACCATGGGCCTTGTTTATAAAGCTTGCATACGCTTAAAACGAGGACTGAAACTTGCGTACTGATGAATTTGCGGCTGGATTTATTAAGTATATAAAAATTGGACACGACTCTGCCCAACTCTTTCAAACGATCTATTCAGGGCTGTTTCGTTTTGAAGAAGCTTTGTGTAAAATTGCAGCTCAATACTACTCTCCTCTCCTTACTCCACCCCCAGCCCACATCACAGACAGACCACCACCATGCTCCTCCATCTCTCACCTGTTCTACTGCACATCTACAGCCTGTACAACAGCCTATCAACACGTGCCACTGCTCTCGCTCCATCTAATGCTCTTCACTCATTACATGTCACAATAACAGTGCTGGAAACTCTTCTAGTGAAATATTCTCTCTTTCAATATGTTCAAATAGTTTTAATTAGTTTAAATGACATTTACTTTGTTATATGTTATGTTAATTGTAAGAAGAGATGTCATCACAGCAAGAAGGTTCTGGGTCCGATCCCTCATTCAGGGCAGGGCTGTTCTGTGTGGGGTTTGCATATTTATAATATCTAAAGAAATGAATCTATACACCGCTGATTTGATAAGTAGAACAAGAAATAGAATGAGCGCGGAGCGGGTGGGAAAAGGTTAATTGTCCACGAGTCTCAAACTGCGAGTCTAAGTCAAGTCACAGGTCACTGTCTGTAGTGACTTGAGTGACTTAAGTTCAAGTCGCTATAATGAGTCCCCATCTCTGTTCCAAAGTCAAGACTGAAGAACAAAGTTGACAACTTTAACTTGGGGACAACCTGCCTGATGAGATAAGTCTGGCAGAATCTTTTATTTATTAACTATTTAATTGATACTTATAGACTAGAATATATAAAATTATTATTAAATATACATTTTTTATAAACACATTTATTTTATATTTTTATGTTGTTTCTTAAACCCTACCTCCATTGTTGTTTAAATTCAATATCAAAGTATAATTTGCACATCATATAATTAGCTGCATCAATACTAACTTTTAATGTTTACTTTTCTATTGTTTTGGTTTATGCTTGCTTTGTTGTTGGGAACTGCACTACTGAGGCCACTCATGCTGCATTTGCATAGTCTTGGCATTTATAAGCATTCAGTCTTCTTTGAAAGTGAAAGAAATAACTTAAATGAATACATGTATTGCATGGCCAGGTGGCACATTAACCCTTTAATCCTGCACTTCCTGAGACCCTTTATTTTTTGGATGGACACTTTCCTGTCCACGGTCCTGACTTCCTTTAAGCAACGGGGTCACCGAGGTCACTCCCCTCCTCTGCTCATTGTGTGGCTGTGGCGTGCTCAGGTTGGCGGTTCTTAGCAAACCTGGAGATTTGTGGGCTAAAATCTTTGTCCACTCATCAACGGTGAGTTGTTGAGCATCCTTCGATGTTTTATTTTCATGGTTAGTGATCATGTTTAAGTTGCTGACGAGTGATGAGCGTCTTTGTTTTCCTGCGACGCTATCGCTCCCATTCAAACCTGCGTAGCACCCAAGCTAAATTAACACTCTGCGGCTGCGCTGGCAGAAGTTAAGACACAGCATTTATTGCTTGAATACTAAACACAATTAGGTCCTGATCAAGCCGAATTGTTGATAACCAACTAGATTATTGAAATCAATCATCTATTTGGTCAATTTGAATTGATTCACTTTAGTTTGATAACTTTTTGCACCAAAGCTAAAGCGGCTATAAGTATCTATTTTGTTTTCTTCCTTGATTATGAATGAACTGACGTAGCTACGATAATTCTTGATTTGTTGCGCAACTCTAATTATTAATCCAAGTATCTGCTTGAGTATTTTGATCTCTATTGAATAGTTTCATCTATTAATTCAATACTTTTGATTATTTAAGTGTTTTTGATAAATGAGACAAAGGAAAAGTGCACTTGTTTTTGTTGAATAAATTGTGACAGTGTTTAATAGTCACATGATTTAATGTATAGATGGTTACAGTATAGCAATACAGTTGATAAATAATTCATTCAGTTTATATTCATATTTGATAAAATGTTATTTCACATGTTGTCTGCGTATGTAAATATGTACTCTATACATATTATACACATGCAGATATTTGTTCACAAAGCACATGTTTATTTATGTTTTTGACCTTTTATAGGTCATGTTTTTTTTCTGGGATTCAAAAGAACTGCAAAACAAACTGCAAGTCTTCAACTCTACTTCAGATGGCGAGCTTCCCATGATCTACCTATGTGGTAGGACAAAAATGACACTCTTTCCGCTGTCCCTTTTCGCGGACTAAAGGATTATTGAACAATTACTTTGAAATGGAAATACAAATATTAACTGGACTGTGAACTCTTGAACCAAAACCGGAAAATTTACATTATTATTGTTTGTCTTTGTACTGTTTTTGTTTTATAATTTAATCACTTAAACACAACTTAAACCTTAACTATTTGACTCCTCGTGTTTATTCACATCTCGGGCTCCTCCATAAACCAGCCTTCTGATGCTGCCAATGGTAATTCCAAATTTATCACAGAGGTCGTAGTCAAGTCCTAGCCTACAAGTGTTACATAATGATAGAAGGAAAAAAATGCCAGTGTTAAAAATATGTGGGTATCACTCATTTGTAATGTAAAGATGGTGAATGCTGGCAGAAGAAAGGAGAGTGAGTCCCACAGTAAGGACAGTCTCGTGGCCAGGGGGTGGTCTGATTTCCTGTTTCACACACTGTCCCTGGCCCAAGGCCATGCTTTGTGCTTAGACTGCATCCCTTCAGCATTGTAGTATTCTGGTGCTAAGCAGCAGACTACAATGTGAGGCAGTGAAAGCTCCAGTCTGCTCTTCGACAAGAGCCATTTGTACCTGCTCATACACTTCAGCCCCATTCACACATGCAGTCTTTTCCAGCAATGTTCCTGCATTTTACAGGAACAATTTCATGTGTCAAAAGAGCCTGGACTGATTAGCAGCTAAATCTGTACTGGCAATTTACCAGTTCAACGCTGTGTTAGTAGCAGTAAAATAGCCGGAAAGAGCACATATTTATGTGATTACGTCACACAACAGTATACAATCTAAATGGACCTAAAAGGCACAATAAAAAAAAACTTATGCAAGCAATTAACTTGCAGTCTGGACTCTGGAAGTGGAGGAATGAACATCTCCTGCTCTGACCGCAACCTGAGAGGGACTGCTGCCTTAATGCTCTGCCGCCTGTGAGTGCTTTGGGACAGGGGAGGGGCTACTGGCAGCACCTGCTGCTCGTTCAGAGGCATGAGAGCGATACGCGCTTCATGTCAGTCTACAAATGTCTCCAATAACACCAGAAATTTTTTTCTGTTTTTTTTGTGAGTTGAGTTCTTAGATTAAAGTCAGAAGCATGGGTGCCTGTAAGGACTGACATGCATTTAAACACTTATTGATGAGGTTGTGATGTTCGAGTTGTAGTAATATGTCACCATTTTTCTAATCTGGAAAAAGTACATACCCCAAAGGCTTATGCTTATCCAAAATCTTTCGAGTTTTGTGCCAATGGTTTGACTTGCTCATATTGTATGGGTAGGAATGGCATGATAATAGACCATAAAGTAATGAAAGCGGTAACAAGTATTTACAGTGGTACAGTATTTTTCATAAAAAATAAATTGTTTCATCATGACTTGAAACCAATGTGGGTAAGTATATTATACCAAATATATATACTAAATATTAATGTATGCATAGGTATTGATTATGTTATTTATAATTCTACGTAGTCAGTAGACACAACAAAACAGAAGTCAGAAAAAAGAGGGACACCAGCTGAAGGTTTTTGAAGTATGTACTCTGCATGTGTGCGAGGGATTACCAAACATGCTGGTGCATTACTGAGGACACGCTGATATCCAGTAGGCCTACAGCAGCTGGCCGGGGGTGTCACAGTCTCTCACCAGTTTGTGTTTGGCGTCGGTGAGATGTGTCTCCTCATAGCTGTCATCATGGGCCGTCCAGCTGTAGGACACCAGGAAGTGCAGGATGGGGGGGTGGTAGGTAACCTCAGGACAGGCCCAGCGCACCACCAGTGCACTACCATTCACATGCTGCACCTTCATGTTGATGGGAGCACTGCTGCACACTGTATGGAGACAGGTCAGAGCATAACATACAATGTACCTACATACAAATAATTTTAGGTCTGCTAGCTGTCAAGAAAATGTATAATTTTACCTTTCTAAAATTATTTATCTGTGTTTACTTCTTCTAAGAATTCCTCTACCCACTCTCACTTTTATTACTTTCATTTTGGGTGCTCCTATCAGGATTTTTGAGGCTGTTTACCCAAATCATTTTCAGACAATGCCAATCACACACGATAAATTTACTGTTCTTGAAAACACAGAAGCCTATTTTAAATATTATTCATTCATTCATTTTCTACCGCTTATCCCACTTTGTGGGGTCGTGGGTGGCTGGAGCCTATCCCAGCAGCTTTGGGCCTTAGGCAGGGTACACCCTGGACAGTGGCCAGTTCGTCGCAGAGCTGACACTTAGATGCAGACTGTGGGGAAGCTGGCCAAGTGGTCAAAAGCAGGAGGCAGACTCAAATGTTCTTTTTCACCAACCTTTTATTCACCAGGTGCCTCGTGGAGCTCCCAAACAAAATATACACATTTACAAAAGAAACTGTTAACATTTCTTAACCAAACCTAACAACTTAGAATAAACATAAACTAAGCCACGTGCACCTGGCTCCTTGGTAGTTCTCCTCCTTACAGCTCTTCCCACACTGCCTTAAATACCTTCTTAATTGCCCGGGACACTCCTCCCGACCAATTCATTTCATCCTCCAGGTATATGCCACTTCAAATAAGCATGTAAGTCCAGATCCCCCGCATCCCACCAGTCCCATATCACTCCTCCATACTCTCAACACAAACACAAAAGTAAACCCATACACCCAATAACATAAATACATAATAAACCTCTCATCTTGACATACAGATTCCCCTGCCACATGGTTTGACCCGTGACATCACCGCTGATGTCACCAAGGTTTCAAAAAGGGCTGCCACAGGCCCGCCTTCCCTTTGTTCCAACCATGTGGTGGTTCAGGTAAGATGAAATGATAAGAACTAATCATGTTTTACCAATAAACAAATTTAAACTCAATGTGTATGTGTGTTTAACTTAAGCAAACTAAACAATTATTAAACAAACCCAGAAAAATTATTTTAAAGGACAGTATTGTTATTTAATAGAAACATTAAAGATAACTGAAATAGTGATAACATAGGACATGATAAAGCAACCAATGGGACAAGGAAACTGGGCTCAGCCCACTTTGTCACACAGACATTGACAGACAACCATTCACTCTCACATTCATCCACTAGGGGCACTTTAGAGTCACCAATTCACCTATACATGCATGTCTTTGGACGGTGGGAGGAAGCCGGAGATCCCGGAGAGAACCCACGGTGACACGGGGAGGACATGCAGACTCCTCACAGAAAGACCAGAGTTAGCCAATGTTTTGGGTTGGCTACAATCAGCCAAGGATGTTTTTTTGGGTCGGCCGGGATTCGAACTCACGACCTTCTTGCTGTGAAGCAGGAGCACCCCATGCACCGTGCACCCCATTTTAAATATCAATTATTATTAATTATTAGGCGGTGCTAAAACTAAAAGGTAATAAACTAACTACTCTTTTCTTTTTTTTTTATTTACTTTTTTGTAGTTTTATCCAGCAAGAACAGTAAGTTTTGCTCAAAATAACCACAGGCAACAAAATGCCTAAAGACAACAAATAACTCATGCCTTATTATGGCTACACCCAACCATTCAAAGTCAGCCCTCAACTTTACTTCACTGAAATTTAAATTAAGGAACAAATAACAAAATTAACAAAAATTGGACTGCTACATAAACCAGATATGAAAATACAATATAGACTTCTCAAACTGATATAGCATTTTTCTTTTTGCTGTGCTAAAAAGGCACTCACTATCAACACTTGTGCATGGAGCATTGATATTTTTCTTTGTTTCTCATTGTCCTTGCCGTACGATTGCTGTTGTTGTAGAGTTTGTGACACCGAAACCTGCGTGAGGGCAGAGCTCGTTCTTAGTGCTAGCTCTCCTTCAAAACTGCTCATACTAATGGACGTGACTTGCCTTCAAATGTCTGAAGAGGTTTTTGGTTGCTTTCCTATATGGGGGATTTCAAGCCTCATAATGATTTTAATGTAGGCCAATAAAAAGAATGACATCAACATGTTCATTTTTAAAATAAGATTAATATTTTATTTGTATCCCATTATTATCCAATAAACTATAGCCTGTGAACGTATCTACTCCTCACCTCTGAATGTAGTCCCTCCAAAGTCACCCTCTATTTGATTACACTTGCAATACAAGTGGCTCCTTTTTTCATGGCTCCATTATTAATGACATTCTTTCCTCTGCGGAACTCAGTGAACTGGCTCAAAGTTAATAACCTCAGAGTAAAGAGACTGAATGGCCTCAGAATGAAGAGTCAAAGGCTCAGAGTGAAAAGAGTGCACAGACTCAGTGAAGAGAGTGAACAGACTCAGAGTGAATAGACTATGGGTGAACAGGCTCAGATTAAACAGACTTCAACAGAATTCAAAATGAGAGCCAAACACTGTCTAGTGTTCAATTCAATTCAATCGTTTGTTGTCATTGTCACAAAGTGTAACAACAAAATCTCGCTGAGAGCATTCATACCCTGCATAGCAAATGATTTACTAAAGAACATAAGTAGTGCAAGACCCTATCACCAAGTCCCACAGACACCCACTGTGTATAATTAGTACAATATACACAATAATATACAATAAATAAATTATTCAGTGCAGGCACAAATTTAATAAACAGTGACAGTGATAATGCAGCATATAGAGGGCATATCACCACACAGAGGGAACGTACAGACATTTATTTGAGTAATGTTTTGATTAATGCATGAAATGCAAGGTCCACATTTGACAATGAGATTTGATGGAGAGGAGGCAGAGCAGTCATGTGTGAACAGAGTGTAGAGCAGTGGGCTGACCACAAACCTTTGGGGGGGCCTGGTGTCAGTGCAGAGTGAGGAGGAGGTCTGCTCGTCAACTCTCACAGCCTGTTTGCGATTTGTTAAAAAGGCCACAATCCAATTGCACAGGGTGTTGTTTAGTCCCAGTTTCAGGAGTTTGGATTGTAGTTTGTAGGGCCAGATTGTACTGAAGGCCGAGCTGAAGTCGACAAAGAGCAGCCTCGCATAGGTGTTTTTGTGCTCTAGAAGATCCAGCAGTGTATGGAGCACAGTGGCAAGAGCGTCCTCAGTTGACCTGTTCTCCCTGTATGCAAATAATATGGGTCCAGTTTTGGTGGTATTGCCCCTTTAATGTGTTTGATGACCAATCTCTCCAAACAAAAAAGCAGGTTTGGGGTGAGTGCCACAGGTTGATAGTCATTTAGACATTCAACTGTTTGGGACTATTGTGGCTGCCCAGCACTCCGTCTGGTCCGGCGGCCTTTCTGGTGTTGATGCTGCGGAGGGCGAGTCTCACCTCGTGTGTGCTCAGGACTGAGGAAGAGTCGGTAGAGGGGAGGCAGTGCAGGGTCGGTATTCTCCCTGTCGAAATGGGCATAGAAATGACTTAAGTCCTCAGCTAAGGTGGAGTCCACTGAGGTAGATCTGTTCTTATATTCCGTAACAGCCTTGATGCCCTCCCACACCTGCCTTGGGTTTGTGGAGCCAGCAAATTTGGCCTCAATACTTCTTTTGTAGTGTGATTTGACAGTATTGATGCCCTTCCTGAGTTCAGTCCTGGCTGTACTGTAAGCAACGGGGTCCCCAGATCTAAAAGCTATGTTCCCGCTCGGATTAGTTGTTTCACACTTTGTGTCATCCAGGGTTTTTGGTTTGGTGACACACAAACATGTTTCCGTTATGGAACTTGTTTCACACAGAAGTTGATGTGGTTAAAATAGTTGTGGTGTGTTCATCCTGAGAGGCCCGTGTGTGCGTGCCCTGCCCTTTAAATACATCCCACTCTGTGTGCTGGAAATAGTCCTGAAGCATAGGAATAGCATCCTCTGTCCATGTTCTCACAGTTATAACAATAGTCCCGGCACTTTTGATCTTGGGTGTATACCGTGGGTGCAGCAGAAGTGAGAGTTGGTCTGATAGTCCCAGATGGGGAAGGGCCTGGGCTTTATATGCATCTGTTACATTGGTATACACCTGATCCAGTCTTATTTCTTCCAGTAGCACACTTCACGCTTCGATGGAATTTGTAAACAACAGTTTTCAAGTCAGCGTGGTTAAAGCCCCTAGCTGCAATAAAAACACTGTCCGGATGTGCTACTAGGCTGTTGCTAATGCTGTCATATACCTGTGCTAGCGCTAGCTTGGCAATAGCGTCCGGTAGAATACACACGGCACAGATATAAACAGCAGTGAACTCCCTTGGTAGATAAAACAGCTGGCACTGTGGCAGCATGATTTCCAACTCTGGACTGCACAGCTTAACCACTATCTTGACGTCCGTGCACCAAGACTTGTTGATATAGATGCACAATCCCCTGACAGTTTTCTTACCAGAGTCCGCTGTCCTGTCAGCTCGGTAGGCGTTGCGTCCCACTAGCTCAATCGCCGCGTCTGGAGTGGTGCTGTCCAGCCAGGTTTCAGAGAAGATCATGCAGCAACAGTTGCAAATAGCCATCTGTGTGGTCATTTGCTGTCGTATTTCATTCATCTTGTTTCGAATCCATTGGGTGTTTGAGAGGAAGATGGTAGGAAGTGGAGGCTTAAAAGGGTTAGCCTTTAGCATGGCCCAGACACCAGCCTGCTTGCCTCTCTTCTGTCTCCGCTCACAGCGTCTCTTCCTCCAGCCTCCTGCTGCTGCTTTGGGGGTCCCGGTAGACGGTCTGGTGAGGGATAAAATACTCACAGATGACAGATGGTATACTCCTGTCTTGAGGTGGAGGAGTTCAAAATGACTGTAGTGGTACTACACTAAAACAGTGTGAAATACTATACTAACGACGCAAGTTGCCGCTGCATCTGTGTGCGCCGCCATTTTCTACTCAGTAGTGTTTGATGTGCATGATTTTTTATAATTTGAGTGCACATTAGATATTAACACAGACCAATGGGACACACAACGTCAAACCCCTTTTTAGATGCTTCTGTTTGACCAGTGCTTAGGAGACATTACATAGCACATACAGTTTAATTTCTCATTTTAAATGATCCTGCAGTTTTTCACCAGAAAGCATATTAATAATAAGCCTATTATTAAATCTGCCAAACACTTATCTAGTGACTTTTTTTTAAAAGAAACAGCTCCACACTGCTCACTCCTTGATAATTAAAACAAAAAAATCTTGCAAGAATCTTCAAAAATATGGAAAATAATAATCTGGTTCAATAATAATAATTTAAATAATAATCTGTTTAAACATTTAGGGTCTCTGTGTTGACTGTTCTCACGTCTCAGTTCTATTGTCCTTATGAACAATGTCTACTGCACATCCATAACGAGTGTGTCCCTGCCTCACAAAAAACAAAACAAAAAACAAACCACCGAAGAATACACTACACACTACACTACAATAAACTGAAGTTGGAGCTGACCTTAAACTTCCAGGTCTAAGTTTGGCATCAGATCCCTGAGACCTAGCAATTGTGTAGTTAATCATGATAACAAAAATGAATGAATTGTCAATATTTATTCACTTTCACTTTGCTTCCATTTTCTCAATTTCAGTTTTTGTTTTTTGTGCTGTTTCAATAAGTGAACAGAAAGCCAGCTTTCTCTGTATTTTTGGCAGCCACAGATTCAATATTGATAAGTGGTGTAGACCCACAGTTAATGGGAGCATCCCTAGAGCCTGCCTTCTATATGAGCATGTTATTGGACAAAGCCACCAGTTTGTGCTGAACATTGTAATCCAGTGGTTCTCAAAGTATTCACATCAAGTACCAGCCCAGAAAATACCACCTTTATGCTGATCATTTAGGTTTTAAATAAAACATACCTATCTACCTATATGAATGGTATATAAATGAGTTTTGTTTGCTCTGCTGCTTCTTTGAAATAACATTTTGAATCCCACTGTTATGTGTGTGTGATATAATAATAATAAAACACTGTGTGAACATACTTGAGTGTTTTATATTCTCGATGTGCACACAGCATTATTAGCAGCATGGAATAGACCTCATTTATGAAATCATGCTTGCAGATTGCCATTTTTGTTATGTCTCATATCTAGGTAACATCAATCCATAAAACTAGAAACGAGAAGGACACAGTGTTTTAGGAGTGTGGACTCAGTGGTCCGGTGTTGCAGCTCCTGTGAACATGCTAGCTGCCCAAACTGCCAAACATTTTGCTCTGTTAAGTGTTAGCATTGTTTGGCTTGTATTGCTGTTCATTTTATGTTATGTTCTACATGAGACTGAGCTGTGTGCAGGACGGCGGCAGCTTAGGTACCGGTGCCGAACCTGTGCAGTCTCAGAGCGACAAGACTTATTCAAGTAAAGACCTGTGAGGACAAGACCATGGTTTAGTTGTAACCTTACTCGATGTTTGTGGTCTATCTTTATTTCAGCCATGTTTGAATGTCCTGTCTAAATAGTGCAACAGTTACATACATAAGCTATAATTTTTCATTTTTTATTTATCAAACACAGTGAGTAGCGCTCCTGCTTCACAGCAAGAAGATTGTGAGTTCAAATCCCGGCCGACTCAAAACATCCTTGTCTGGTTCTGGCCAATTCAAAACATCCTTGGCTGATTGTGGCTGACTCGTCAGCTAACTCTGGTCTTTCTGTGAGGAGTCTGCATGTCCTCCCCATGTCACCGTGGGTTCTCTCCGGGCACTCGCACCGTCCAAAGACATGCATGTATAGGTCAATTGGCAACTCTAAAAGTATCCCTAGTGAATGAATGTGAGAGTGAATGGTTGTCTGTCAATGTCTGTCTATAAGTGTCAGCCCTGCGACGAACTGGCCACTGTCCAGGGTGTACCCCACCTAAGGCCCAAAGCTGCTGGGATAGGCTCCAGCCACCCACAACCCCAAACGGGACTAAGCGGTAGAAAATGAATGAATTTATCAAACACGAAATTATTTAAAATTAATCGGGCCTAGCTCAGTTAAAACTGGTTTACAACAGGTTCCTGTTCTACAGCAGACAGACATGTAAAATGTAAATTGTTGTAAAGTATGCATTTTAATGTGACTATCTGGAATTATACGACAAAACACTTTGAAGGTGTATCAAGAATTGCTTCTCATTGCTATTGTTAAACCTGCATCTCTGAAAATAAAGTTCAATAATTATCTTTTTTTTTCTTGCAGTTTAGTCATCAAAAGCTACAGTAATTGTGGAAAGTCTTTCTTGTCATGTATTTTTAATTACTGCTCTACTTGATTTTTTGTTTTTGATGCTCAAAACAAAGGACATTAATTTGGAAATTTAGAGACTGTAGTAATCTATTAAAGATTATCTCAAATTCTGCAGCAATAAACTGGACCATCAGCACTGTGGAGGAAGGATCAACACTGAAGACTGCATTACAGGTAACTGTCACTCAGCTGAGCAACATACAGTCAGTTCTTTAATACATAATATTAATGTTTCATATTTGTTTCGTGTTTTATGTAAGGCTGTGGCTGCTCTATCCTGGGAACCCTCTCCTGCTGTTTTTCAAAGAATAATAGGTGTATCCACTCCACCTTATCCCACATTGTTTTGTGACATTATTGTCTGTTGATATACTTTCATACCTCTCTGTATGAGGACATATTATAAAAACAAAAAAATAAAGCACTGATATGCAAAGAAACCATTAGAATGCTGTTTTTTCATAAAAGTTCACGTTCAGTTACATTTGTCAAAGTGAACAACTTTGTGTATTGAAATAACTGGTTTTCTTGTTCTTCAGTGTAACAGATGTTTATGACTACCAGGTGCTCTAAGTTGCACACATTCATATACAACACAACCAAATTCCAGTGTACGCTGAATCTATGCCCTTCAACAGGATTCTTTTAGATAGACATTTTTAGGCAGTCTAGGGAAAAAATTTTTTTGATGCAACAATAATTTTAAAAAATTAGCATTTCAATATTATAGGCCAGGGGTGGCCACACTTTATCGGCTTGCAAGCTACTTTCAAACTCAGTAAGGTCCGGAGCTCTACCTATAGATTTCAATTTTATATATATTTTACATCTTATTTTTACATTTTTTTCAGCATGTCCTTGGCTTATAGCTTATAGTTTTATATATATTTTATTATTCATCAGTATTTTATGTTTCATGTTGCACGACAGCACCGAGAAAAATTCCTATCTGTGAACCTACACTGACAATTGCAATAAAATCTTTCTGATTCTGATGGGCGCAAGAGCAGAGTCTTTTAATCGAGGTTATTACTATAATTTGATAACTAGTTCACTAAAATTAGACTATAATAAAAAAAAAAAAAGAACATGTTCAACTTGATAGAAAGAAAGAAAAGTAACACTTTTATCTCGCATCACTGCAGCTGATTTATTATGGACTTACACTGGCTACTTAAATGTCATTACCACAAAAACCTGTCATATTGTTCAAAATGATCATATTAGTATTACATCTCGCTCTTAAACATTATTTGTATCATTTTGGTGAGTGACAGGAGGATCGACTCAGTTTGCTTGGGCGATCGACTGGTAGCTCGCGATCGACGTAATGGGCACCCCTGTTATAGGCCATTGAAAGTGGACAGAGGCAGGTTATTTGCTATGGTGACCCCTGAAAGAACAGCCAAAAGAAAGAAGCCGTTCCCACAAATGGAATTTCTCTCACCAACCCTTTTTATATTATGTTATTTTAGTTGTTAAATAGCTTTGAGGAAAGTATATAAAATAAAGACTATTAGAATTTGACAGTGACATTTGAGATTGAGATTTGATTTCCTATTCTCTTATTTTCTTGTTAGTTCATGGCATTCCTCTATGGTAACTCATTTCACCTGATCCAAAGGAACCCTTGTCGTTCCCAAACTGCTCAGCAACTCAGGTCAAGCAACATCATGGACACATGTTGGTCAGCACGCTGATATACTTACTGCCCATTTTATGTCACTGGACTTTTAGAAGAAACCAGGACATTCTGGTAACCACAGCTGACAGTTTTTTTACAGCAGAAAATAAGATATTTCCATGTTAAAAATAAAGTTTTGTTTTAACTGTAAACTGTTGATTAAAATGCAAGCTATAACTGTAAAATCAACAGTACTGCTATAATTTTACTGGAAAGTTGAAAAAAGTTTTCCTGTATTTTTACAGTATAAAAAATGGCAACCACAGCTGCTAGTTTTTTACTGTAATTTTTTTTTTTACAGTGTATCCTCAAAAAATTCATGTCAACTAATGATTTTTAGTAAAGTCTACTAATAAAAACTTGATTTGTCTCCTACACCTACTAAAGGTTCTTTGTTTATACAACTTAACCTTTTTAGTTTCACACTTTGTAAAAGAAAAATGGTTTAGCGCAACAGGTTTCTGTGCAAATTTCTAGTAAAGTCAACTAATTTGTGTTAAGAGTGTATGGTGTAGTATTGCACATATATCACAGCAGTGACTTCATCACACTTAAGGCCGGAAGGGAACGTGGCCGACTTTCCCTGAATGTTTGAGATAAAATGCAGTATAATAGCCTATTTTGAGCAATATAATCCACTTTTATAAGATTTCCATCGAGAAGTATGGATCTTAATTTCAAGTATTTAAATCACATATGATTTAGTTAATGAGTTTCAGCAAGATTTGTCTCCCCAACATTATTATAATTGTTTAACTGTCACATTTGGAGTCACTGGCTGAGATACATTTTCTATCGTGAAATGCAAAACCAATGTTATCATGATTATTGTCATTAAAACACTTGCAAATTACATAATAATATGTATACAATAAATAATAATATAAATTTTATTATTAAATTTTATAAATCTTCAGTAGTAAATTTATATTAGTTTCAGTTATTGCATGATGTGGGCTACGTGGGGCATTTTTCACTCATGGCCTTAGAAAAGTGACCAGTAGAAATGATTTATTTTGCATTTATTTTCAAATAAATATATTATTTAGGCAACACTTGCATTGGCCATGAATACCGAAGATGGGCTTTAGAGGAAAGCGTTCTCGTTGCCATATAAACGCTACATGAAAGGAATCTTTTGGCCAACAAATGCATTCCCTTAATTATAATAATAATAGTATGAATAATAATAATGATGATGAACCAAATAACCTCACTCTAACAACAACAAGCAAAGATTAAATCACTTAGCCCGAAACAGACAAGACCACGTCAGACCAGAAGATGGCGGTACTATATAACCCTAGTTATATTAGGAACTGAACTACTACAGATATTATATGGATCCCTTTGAGGACGATGATGCGGTCTTTCTTGCCGATATTCTTTTGAATGACTCAGGGGTACGTTTTAATTGTATGTCTGTGGAGGTTTTCTTTTAAAGGTATGCACTTCCTTTTAAATATGAACATTGTGAGTAGTGTTAGCATTTCAGAATGTTAGTTCACTAATGCTAGTTTACTGAAAACATCGTTGTACGTCATGTCATAATGAATGGACATAATGTCATACTTTTTTCCCATAATGATTAACAATTTGTACTTTATTATTTATATGTGCAAAACAAGTTTGGTCATATGTTTTATAATGATGTGTAATTAGTTTTAACTGTAGAAGGAGTAAAAAAAAAACCCTTCTAAATTAGAAGAGGACATAGAGGGTCAACCTGTTGCAAAAAGAACCCAAACTGGAGATAAAGTGTTGACCAGCCTCCGCAGGCTTATTTAAAATAACTTGTCAATCAACAGTCTTTGTAATTAAATAAATACAGTGATAAAACAGTTACAAATACAGTTATATTGTACTTGCTTGAACCACAGATCCTGCCCCTTATGGAAGTTTTGACTCTGGCCCTTATACTAGTGCAGCTGCTGCTTTTATAGACCCTGTCACATCCACAAGCATGTTGCTTATGAACAAGAGATGGATGAGAATTGGTCTGCTCCAAACCTAGGTATTCTTTGGATTTATTATTTATTGATTTATTGGAGGTTGCTTAATTTTAATAGTGTTAGAATCTACATACTTACTTCACCATGTATCCATATATGGCTCTAATGTCCACCTTTTGAACCAAGCAGCTCCTCTATACAGCTTCTGTCAGTTATATTTTAATTAGTAAAAGTCTCACGGGAAACTTCTCAGTAGTACATGTTTTCATATTTGATGATAGCATACAGATAGTCTGGGTCGCGCCGATCGTACCAGAAGAAGATGGCTGCCCAACCAATGACAGACACACAACTTCAGATGAAGACTGACCAATCATGACTCAGAGTTTAGAGATATAAAACATTATTGCACTGTTAGTCGAGAGCTCAACTACAAAAGACTATTCTGTATGACAGCCCATGGCCATGCAACTTTGTATGTGATCTGTTACTAAATTACGCTGAATTTAATTTACTGAATCATAGTGTGTTTTTTTACAATCTACGCTTGAACCGGGGACGTGGATCAGAACTCCACAATAGCTTAATTTATCCATGCTTCTGCTTTTTCATTCTTTTATAGAGGACTCCTTAGGTGAACCATCTTTTAGCTTTTCAGAGACTTGAATCAGGGCTTTGCCAACACTGCGGTCAAAAGACAGATGTTGTGAATTGCCAAGATTGTTTGCCTACGCCACTGTTGTGTGCAGACTGTGATCTTGTCAAACACAAAGACAATGGTGCTCCATAACAGAGCAGCAATGGCGGATTGTTTCTTGAAGCCACCTACAACTTATGTCAAAATTGAAGATGGAGGAAAATTTGGCCCGCCAGAGCTTTGAGACCTTGTACTGAGATTTATTTAGTACTCATGAGGACCTCAAAATCTCTGCACCAGGAATTTCACGCCAAGCCTTTGTCAGCATGCTTGATCATTTTACTAAATTATTTGGTTGAGTGAGTGCTTGTTGTAAGTCATTCCTTTTTTTAATCAAACATAAATTTATAATCAAATTAATAAAAGTTTGTACTTTACGATTGGCTTTAGAGTGGCAAGATATTTGGGGACACAATGCAAAAGGCATTCCTGGAATGCAGGGATGATTCTAGGGTCAGAACTTTAGGGGTGCTGAGCACCCAATGATTCCCACCTCCACCCCACCTCAGTCTATGAGTGCCTGTGGTTTAATCTCAGTAGTCCTCATTTCCTGATAGTTACTCTTATCCTTCTTCCACTCAATTCAGTCGTCATTACTATCAGAAACACAGTCTATAAAGCTCTTATGAAAGTGACTAACCTACTTGGTTGCACACCTGTCTGAACTTTTATAAATCAATATAAGTCATCAATATTTAATAATAAAACAAGTTTCTGTTAAGGTCCCTAGCCCTCTGTGTTTTTTGTCAGTTTCTTCTCCCCCTCCCTTTGTCTGTCTCTTCCGTGGGCGTGGCTCCTCCCTCTGATCCTGCTCCCGGGCTGGACTGCACAGCTGCAATCAATCTACTCATCTGCTGCAGTACTAAGACCCAGGCTCCTCTCCACTTCTCTGCCAGATCGTCAGTTAACCTCAGTGGTGAAGACACAGGCCTTTTTCTACATTTTTGTCAGTGTTTTTGTATTTTCCTGATCCTGTTCTTCCTTGTGTTCTCCCAGATCTCCGTGCAGGCCAGCCATTCAGTCTGCATCTACCAACTTACCTTCTTCAGCTCCCACTCAGTCTGTCCAGAGCCTCGGCAGCCATCTTAAGATCTCCAGCTCCAGTCTGCCAGCCTCATCCATCTTCGCCCCTAATCTGAACTTCGATTGCCAGCCACATCCAGTCTATAACCTTTGTTTAAATAAATTTGCCTCCGTTACCTGATTGTCTCCGTCTGCTTTCTGGGTCCTCCTACCTCTCTGGCCGTAATGGTACCATCTGGCCAACATGAACCCAGCAGACTCAGTTGAACGTGCCATCTCCAGCCATGGTAACCTCCTCGGCCAACACATGCTTCAGAGTCTAATGGATACACAAAGAGCTCTTGGACAACAGGTATCGCAGATTGGAAAATTGGTTGAAGATCTGACTAACAAATTGACTTCTCTCCCTGAATCCCCTCCCAGTCCACAACCACTTAATCCTATCCCTACCCCTGCTGTTCCTTCTGTTGCGTTTCCGGAGTCTCCTGTGCCACCACCTGAGCCTTACTATGGAGATGTGGGGAGAAGTAAAGGTTTCCTTCTCCAGTGTTCCCATGTTTTCAGCAGAAAGCCTCAGACCTTCGCTTCAGACCTAGCCAAGGTATTAGATTTTACTGGTTTGCCTAGAGAAAGAGCTCTTGAATGGGTGGAAGCTGTTTTGGGGAGTTCAGTCACTAATCCTTTGTCTTTTGATGTGTTTATAGAAGAATTCAAGAAAGTGTTTGCTCACCCCGATATTGCTGCTGATGCTGCTAAGCGGCTGTTAAATCTACACCAGGGTCAGCGCAGTGTGGCTGAATATGCTATTGACTTTAGAATTTTTGCTGCTGAGTCAGGCTGGAATGAGCAGTCACTCCGGGGGGTTTATTTGTTTGGATTAAGTGAAACTATGAGGGATGAACTTGCCCTGCGTGATGAAGCTGAATCACTTGATGCCCTAATCGCTTTGTCTATTCGTTTAGACAATCGGTTACGTCAAAGGAGATGAGAAAGGAGGTCAAAGGTCCATAGCACTTCACCACCACGTCCAGCCTCTCCTCCTGTGCCAAGGGCTCCACCCTGCTCTTCCTAGCCTCAGCCTCTGCTTTCGTCACCACCCACTGAGGAGCCCATGCAGTTAGGTCGGGCCCATTTAACTCTTGCAGAGCGCCTGAGATGGATCAGATCGGGTGAGTGTCTCTATTGTGGACAATTGGGCCATTTCCTTTGTACCTGTACAATCTGGCCAAAAGAGCAAGCTCTCACATAGGAGTGGGGATACTGGAGAGCAAACAAACAGAATTAGTTAAATTGCCATGACTCCAAATACAAGCCTCGCTCTACTATGTGAATCAAACCTTACCCCTTCTGGCTTTAATTGACTCTGGAGCAGAGCAGAGTTTTTTGGACACTAATTTGGTTAAAAAAAGCTGGAATTTCTTTGGAACCATTAAGTGCATCTGTTGTGATCAAAGCCCTTAATGGGTAACTTCTTGCTCGTGTGACTCACCAGACTTCTCCTCTTCACCTGGTCCTTTCAGGAAACCATCATGAAACGATTTGTTTTTATGTTTTTGATTCCCCTCAGTGTCCCCTGGTTTGGGGTTTCCCCTGGCTCAAGCTACATAATCCTGTCATTGATTGGTCTGCAGGGAAGATCACAAGTTGGAGTACGTTTTGTCACTCATCATGTCTCCAGTCTGCTATTCCTCCCACAGAGGGGGCGCCTTGGAGACAAAGTTTGAGCCCCAGTTTCTGAAATTGGTACCTGCCATTTACCATGACCTTGGTAAAGTTTTTAACAAAGAAAGGGCACTCTCTTTACCACCCCACCAGCCCTATGACTTTGCCATAGATCTGGAGCCTCTCTACCAAGTGGTCGCCTATACAACCTAACAGAGCCTGAGAGATAAGCTATGGAGGTTTACATCAAGGACTCACTGGCAGCAGGTATTATTCGGCCTTCTTCATCTCCCCTTGGTGCTGTTTTTTTCTTCGTCGATAAGATAGATTAAACACTTTGCCCTTTTATAGATTACGGTGGTCTCAACAGTATTACTATCAAGAATAAATACCCTCTGCCTTTAATTTCCTCTGCTTTTGAGCCTCTCCAGGGAGCAACAATCTTTACCAAGCTGGACCTCCGGAACGCCTACCACTTGGTATGGATTAAAGAAGGAGATGAGTGGAAGACTGCATTCAACACTCCCCCAGGTCACTTTGAGTATTCGGTTATGCCATTCGGACTTACCAATGCTCCAGCAGTCTTTCAAGCCTTGGTGAATGACGTCTTGCGGGACTTCCTAAACCGTTTTCTATTTGTATACCTTGATGACATTATTTTTTCTCGCAGTATGGATGAGCATAGGACCCATGTTCGCCAGGTCTTGCAACGGCTTCTGGAAAACAAGCTGTTTGTAAAAGCTGAGAAGTGTGAATTCCATGTCCCATCAGTGTCATTTCTGGGTTACGTCATCGAGGGTGGTAAGGTGAGAACTGATCCCAGTAAGATCTCTGCTGTTGAAGAATGGCCCGTACCCACTACCAGAAAGCCGCTTCAACACTTCTTAGGCTTCGCCAACTTCTCCCACTGCTTCATTAGGGATTATAGCAAGGTAGCAGCACCTTTAACTAAACTCACCTCACCCTCTGTTCCTTTTTCCTGGACCCCAGAGGCTGCTCACACCTTTGCAGACCTGAAACAAAGGTTTGTTTCTGCACCAATCCTAGTCCAACCTGATCCAACCAGGTAGTTTGTGGTAGAGGTGGACACTTCTGAAGGTGGTGTAAGGTGCTGTCCTTTCTCAGCGCTCCAGTGAAGACCAAAAACTTAATCCCTGCGCCTTTTTCTCTAGTCGTCTTTCCCCAGCGGAGAACTACGAAGTTGGAAATAGAGAACTTCTGGTAGTAAAATAGGCCGGGGAAGATTGACGGCATTGGCTGGAGGGGGCTGAGCAACCTTTCATTGTCTGGTCGGATCATAAAAACCTGGCCTACAGCCAAGATGCTAAGAGGCTGAACTCACGGCAGGCTCATTGGGCTCTATTTTTTACTTGTTTTAAGTTCACCTTAACCTACCGTCCTGGATCTAAGAATCAAAGCCCTTTCTCGGCAGTTTGTCTATGAAGAGACTCCAACTTCACCTGACACTATCCTTCCAGCTTCCAATGTTGTGGGTACCTTAGTGCTGTCAGATCCCAAGTTTTGCAGTGGAGACACAATTCTCGTTTGGCCTGTCACCCAGGGACCCATCGCACTTTGTCGCTGCTCCATCTGCGATTTTGGTGGCCTTCCATGGACTCAGATGTTAGGGAATATACGGCTGCTTGTTCTGTATGTGCATGCAACAAGGCCTCTCATTTGCAACCAGTAGGACAGCTTCGTCCACTTCCTGTGCCTAGCTGTCCTTGGTCCCATATTGCTGTTGATTTTGTTACCGGTTTACTCCTATCGCATGGTAACACTGTCATTTTAACAATTGTTGACCGTTTCTCTAAATCTGCTCATTTTGTAGCTCTCTCCAAGCTCCCTACAGCTCGAGATATGGCAGATCTCTTGGTCCAGCACGTGTTCCGCATCCATGGCATCCCTGCCGACATAGTTTCCGACCGTGGACCTCAGTTCATATCACACGTATGGAGATCTTTTTGTAAGGCATTTGGAGCTAACGTGAGCCTTTCCTCTGGATATCACCCGCAGACTAATGGGCAAACTGAGCTCACCAACCAATCCATCTGCGTGGAGTACCCACCTGGTCTGGGTTGAATACTCACACAACTCTCTCACTTCCTCAGCCACTGGCTTCTCTCCTTTTGAGTGTTCTCTCTCGCTCTGAGGTCAGCTGTTTTATATCAACTTTCTCTACCAGTACGAAGAAAGGTTGGCTGTCATTGTCGCTGTCGCCAGTTTTGGATCAGACCTGGATGCACTGCTAGCTGGTGGGAAACCTTTGAGAGGGAAGTCGTCCTGCCGGAGGAATGGCGTGACAATTTTCGAATGTCACGGTCATTGCTACTGTCACTCTCGGAGTTACTTTGTCCTCACACCTTGCCTGCACCTTGTACTGTTAAGCTGATGAGGGCAGACTGTAAAAGGGCAAATGCATTTGGTTTGTCTTGACAGGTTGTTTCAAAAATTGTCAGGCAAGTGTGTAAAGCCATAAATGTTCACTTGGGCCCTAAATATATAGAACTGCCAACAACAGAGACTGCTGTTCATTCACTTCTGGAGGGCTTTGAACAGGTGCATGGCCTCCCGCAGTGCCTAGGTGCTGTGGATGTTACACATGTGGAGATAAAGCAACCATCAGCCAATTCCACTGATTATCTCAACAGAAAAGGGAGGTTTTCCTCGCAGGACAGTTGGGTGCGAGCTGTCAGTCCTGGAGGACATCTATAAACACAGACTTCTTTCTCTGGCATCACTAAGCATAAATGACCCGACTAATCATCCTGCTCGCAATATTTTTGAACTTCTCCCCTCGGGTAAACGTTATCGTTCTGTGAAATGCACTACCTCTCGCCTGGTAAAAAGTTTTTTCCCACAAGCTGTGATGACTTTGAATAATGCACTTTGAACTGACATGCACCTTTCTTTGTATTTAATCTTTTATTGCTGTATTTATTGGTATTTATTCATACCTGTGTCTTATGTTTTTAGTATTTGCTTGTTAAATGTGTCTATGTTTTAAACCCTGTTTTTATGTTTTGTCTACTAACTTTGACAGTGTACTTTAGCTCATGCAACTGTTTTCCAATGTGGTCAACAGGTGTGTGGGAATGGGATAGATCTTGTGTGTTGATGGTGCTGATTGCATTCTGTTGTGTTCTTCTGTCAGAAGATGAGTTGTTTGAGAATGAATGACGTGTAGAATTTTGGTGAATTGAATGAAGTGGTGGTGGTGTGTGTGAATAAATGTTTCCTCTTGCTTCATATGGCATGTAATGTGGTGGTTGTGCAGGTGCTTGCATGACTTGTCTCAGCAGCATTTGTTTTTTAAAATACCCGGCTACGTGTGGACTAGGCCTGAGCTTCGATTGCCAGCCACATCCAGTCTCTAACCTTTGTGTAAATAAATTTGCCTCCGTTAACTGATTGTCTCTGTCTGCTTTCTGGGTCCTCCTACCTCTGTGAACTTTTATACACCAATGTAAGTCATCAATGATTAAAACATAAATAAAACAAGCTTCACATCAAGAGCAAAAGAGGTCAAAAGTTAAACTTTGTTTAAGTCATTAGGGACTGTCCCTAGTCTCTTACCTGAATCTGTCTTTTTTCTGAGAGAGAGAGAGAGAGAGAGAGCGAGAGAGAGCGAGAGAGAGACAGCGAGAGAAAGAGAGAGAGACAGCGAGAGAGACAGCGAGAGAGACAGCGAGAGAGACAGCGAGAGAGAGACAGAGAGACAGCGAGAGAGAGAGAGAGAGAGAGAGAGACAGCGAGAGAGACAGCGAGAGAGACAGACACAGAGAGACAGACACAGAGAGACAGAGAGAGAGACAGACACAGAGAGAGAGACAGACAGAGACAGACAGACAGAGAGAGACACACAGACAGAGACAGACAGAGAGAGAGACAGAGAGAGAGACAGAGACAGACAGAGAGAGAGAGAGAGACAGAGAGAGAGACAGAGAGAGAGACAGACAGAGAGACAGAGACAGACAGAGACAGACAGAGAGACAGAGACAGACAGAGAGAGATGGCGAGAGAGAGACGGAGAGAGACGGAGAGAGAGAGATGGAGAGAGCGAGAGACGGAGAGAGACAAATGCTAGGAGTTATCTTTCACACATCTTATACCATGCCCATCACATACCAGTGTGTTATAAATAGCCATATGTGTGTGTGTATTATATCTTGTTTGTTGTGATTATTATTGTTGTAAGGCCTGGTTCAGGTTAAACCCTTGGTAAAAAAAAAAAAACATGAATAAATACAGCAAAAGAAAAACATTTATTAACTTTACTTCATTGTCTAGTTTGATAGTCGGACAGACACAACTGAGAAAAAACTAAAATAAATCTAGGAATAAATAAAAACTGCCTATGTGCAGCAGCCACACTTAATGTTTTCACACATACTGGTGGTATACAGTGATATGTCGTTTCGTTTTTCAGCTCGTATACATGTATGTTTTCACTCTGGTCCAAACGCCACATTACTGGCAAAGCTTCATGTCTCCATGACGACTGGCCGGAAAAAGACGCCCATAGCATTATGTTTAACTATTACATGACTCCCGATTCTTAAAATTAGTATCTAAAGTAATGCTAAACTTTAAAAACAGAGACACACATACGCAATACACAGGTAGGTTGGTTATTTTGTTATTTGTAGCGGCTCTTTTTGTTTCGGATCGCTGCAGTTCAACTGTAGCGGTGCTAACAGCGCTAACGGTGCTACTGCAGCTAACGGTGCTAACTGAGCTATCTGGTGCCTGGACTCTAGTAACGTTACTTGCAGATTTGGTATCAGAAACGGAACAACTCTAAAAGGAAACAAGCGTGAGACAGCTTTGGAACAACATACTTGGTTCTCAACAACTAAACAGATTCTCTGTGTGTGTGTATCGCGCTGGACGACGGGCTGTGGTCCTGCAGAGCGGTGCACGTAACGTGATGGAGGAGAAGGAGCGTAGTGAGAAGAGGATGATACCATTAGGCGGGGGTGTTTTTATTTTCATTCTTAAAATATAAATTTAAACCACAAACTATGGATTATGTTTTGGACATTATCTAAGCCTGTCAAAGACAAACTAAAATTTTAGAATAACAAGTTCTTACTCCAGGTTTTAGGGGTGCTGAGTTTCAATGAGTTTCTCTATGCTGGCAGTTGCTGTTGATGGTAACCGCAAACTGTACTGCTTTAAGAGCCAACCAATTTTGTTGACTATGTCGGGTTGCCACCTGTATGTCCTGTATTTCCGAGGTTGCCTTTACACACCACTCAATTGTCAATCACCCACCCACACTGTCTTTATTAACGCTGCCAATGATGATTTGATTGACCAATGAGGGTCAAAGGGGGGCGGGGTGAGGCGCGCGGGTCTGTTGACACCTATGGTTGACACAGAGGTTCGGGAAGATGGCAGAGGTAGCGTCAGACAGCCCTCCCCGCTCGGCTCAGAAAGTTTCGGAGCAGAAGCAAAAGCGCCTGGAGAAGTACAAACGCGAATGGGAGGAATCCTGTGCTTGGCTGCTGTGTGTGAGCGGCAATTCCTACCAAGCGAACTGCACTTTTTGTCGCCGTGTGTTTTCTGTGGGTCATGGTGGTTTGTCAGACATGAAACAGCATGCATTGGGAGAACAACATTCCCGCTACATCAAGTCTCAGGCAAATCAGAGGGTCGTCTCTCAGTTCTTCATACCACAAGCATCTCCCGAGGCAGAGAGTGTAATGACAGTATTTTCACTTAAATATTTGATTGTTTTACTGTTGTAAAAGGCTAATATATTGAAATAATTGTGAATCACATTTCGCTATAGGATTAGGCGCGTAGTTCGCCCGCGGTTAAAGGTTAGCAGTCACACAGTTAATTTATAAGGAAATTAAGCATTAATTCATATAAGAAATTATACAGCTAAAATTTGTGCTAACTGTTAAAAAATACATTATATTAAGAAATTAAATGTAGTTGCAATAAATCAAATACAGTGTCACAAATAGCCTATTGCCTAAATATTGGCGTGGCTTTATCAGAGAGACATTTACATTTTAATTCATCAAGAAAATATAGTGATAGAGCCTAAATGACACTGCATTAAAAAGTGCATTACTTTCAAATAAATAATGTAATTCAAGTAATGGTCATGTAATAACCCTAATATAGTGCCAAAAAGTGCTTAACCATTCTAAAGACCTGCTTTGTTCATAACTAATTTTAATTTATTAGAACATTAGAATTTATGTAGATTACTTATGTATGCATGTTTACCGCATATAATGGTAAATACAGTTGTTTAGATGAAACCTGGGTTTATACCATATAGTAATAAGGTTCACAGCAATTTCTAACAGCATTTCTCTTCTTCAGGTTACTGCAGCTGAGTTAACCCAAGTGTACCACACAGTCAAGCACAACCTCAGCTTTAGCAGTGCTGACTGTGGACACAAGCTGAACCAAAGGATTCTGCATGACTCTAAAGTTGTAAAGAAAATTACTCTTGGCAAAACAAAAGCAGAAACCCTGGCTAAGGACGTCCTTGCTCCAAAAGCAGTGGCCGAAGTTGTGGAACTTCTTAACATCTGGAAAACCCTCCCATTTTTTTATACAGACAGATGCCTCAAATAAGGGGAACCGGAAGATGTTCCCGCTTGCTGTACAATAATTAAGACCAGAAACTGGGATTTGCAACAAAATACTTGACTTTAAAGAGAACACAGATGAATCAGCTGCTGGAATTTTAGATTTTGTTGAACAGTCCCTTACCAAATTTGGCCTTTCATTAGATCAAGTTACTGCATATAGTGCAGACAATACTAATGTTAATTTTGGAATCCACAACTCTGTCTATGCCAAACTACACACTAATAAATATTTCGAGACACATACTGAAATGACTTAATTTATTGTATAGCTGCAAGTGAAAAATGTCAATTGTTTGTGATAGGTTAATATTTTGTATTGTGATTATTGTTTTCTAACCTGTTTAAAGTCAAACATTTCACTTTTCAATTGGACTAAGATACTGTGTAGTTTTAAATGTTTTTTTTCTATCAAAACAACTGAAACACAACCACCTCCTGCACTAACAGAAAAAAAAACCCCTCCAGTCTAATTTTTTGACTGGGCAGCTTCTTATTGTGACCTGCCCCTGACTCCTCCCACTGAACCTGTCTGGGCAAGTCCAATGGAAGCTCTGCTTCTTCAACGTTTTGCAAATTTTGTCATGGTGGGTATACTGTTATTTATATCATGCACACATTTCTAGCTGTAAGCTGTTGGTCTGTCTGAAAGAGGGTTGTGACAGTGTGCAACAGAAAACTGTATTAAGTTAGCTAAGTAAAAAAAAAAGCTAAGTTAACAGATTTTATTTTTTAATTTTTTTACTTGAAGGAACTGGTCTTTTTTCTGTCTGCTTTTTTGTTCTTTGCTCACACGGTTAAGCACATTGATTTGAATTTCCATGTGCAAGTGCATTTTTTGATTCTCCGTTTGGGCTGCTGCTAGCTTAAACATGTTTTGTGAAAGACTTCTTAAGAAATATTAGCAAAAGTGAGTAACATGACATAAAATAGCATATTGGTTTTTATTTCAACAATTGTTCAGTTAATCATAATTTAGTGAATTTGTGAATTAGTACAAAGGTCGTGAAAATGGACTGGGTTTACAAAGTGTACAACTTGAGCTACATAATTGCAAAATATTATGTGAAGTCATTCTAAGAATCTTTTTTGCAACAACAAAAAAAATAAGCTAACTTTTCTGCTTCAACTTTTTTGGGCAGTTTCAAGTAGGAGTGAAATTATCCTCAAGCAGTATAAATTTTTCATTTGATATGAGTTGATTTTCTGAACTCAAACGAGTTTTATTTGCTTTAGATCTACTCAATAATTAACCACACAGACATACATTTTTAAGTTAATTTTACAATAATTTACATTGAATCAATTGCTTCATTTCTAATGGCTCCAATGCAAATTATTGTACAATTAACTTAAAAATATATGCCTGTGTGGTTAATTATTGAGTTGGTCTTGAGTAAATAAACAACATGGCTGTAGTGAAATTCAAAATATTGAAAAATTCAACTGGCTGAGGTCAATTTCAAGCCTACTGAAACAACGCAAAAAAGTCTACGCATAAAGTTACCTTAATTTTTTGTGGTACGGTGATAGAGAATGTCAAAGGAAATGGTAAACTAATATGGCAAAACTTAAATAAACTCATTGGTCACCATTCAAAAAACAACACCAATAGGGACATGGAGCTCCATATAAATAACTCTATTATTAGGGACCCTTTTATCATAGCAACAAATCTGAACAACTTCTTTATAAACTCTGTTCTCGCAGCATTTTATACCATCTGCCTGTACTGAAAATACCATTGATCCGGATCAACAAGTCTTTAGAATCACAGAAATATCAAACCATGAAGTAGCCAAAATCATCAATGAAAAATGAAAAAATCAAATGAAAAACTCTATAGCACTTGATGCTTTTGGATTTAACACATGTGTACTGAAAGAGTTCAAAGATTCTCTAGTATGTCCAATCACTTATCTACTAAATATGTCTAGTAGTAATAGCTCTTTTATCACAGCAAATACCATTATGAAAGGACTTCAAGAAGGTGGATGAATGGAAGTCTAAGGATGTGGCTGCAAGATGGGTAGCTGTTTTTCAAGGAGCTGACTTGCCAAATATGCTGTACATTATCAGACACATCTTAAGCATCCCAGCATCTACTGGCTATGTAGAAAGGATCTTTTCCAAAATGACTAACAAGTGGAGTGATAGCTGAAAGATAAGCAACTTCTCACAGCTGCAAGGAGAGACAAAAATACACTTACAAAAGAAAGTAGGCACTCTATTACTACTATTATTGGTTGGTCTTTTTTTTATTGCTGTTCATGATGTTCATGAAAGATTGTTGCAGAAGTAAAAACTGTTATTAAATTATCAAGTCATTAAAATTTTACATTTTTCCTGTGTATATGTATTGATTAAGTTAGATATAGCTATATGTTGACACTGTTATAGTAATTTATTAAAAGCTTTAGGTTTTCTACTGGTTATCTTGGCATGCCCCAAGACCCCCCACCCCCACCGTTGTGGCAGGCAGGTGTCCCTTATTTTTCTGTAGTGAAAGTGGCAACCCTATGACTATGGCCATGGGACAACAAAGCATGTAAAGATAAACATTTGTTAATTGTTTTCTACATTTTATTTTATTTAAAATGTGATATAACCTGCCTGCAATGTATTTGATTTTCACACATATCTGCAGACTGTCCTGAATTGCAAGACTATCAGTCATGCATGCTAAAGCTCATTCATGGATGTACGAGGTAAACATGTTAAATTTATGTTTTGTCTGTCAACATACTGTCCATGTTTTCATATGTTAACTTCCAAACTGTGTTGCAGTTTAAGTGGGGAGGACGCAACCAAAATGGAGCAGGCACCACCAGAGGAGAAGAAGTTGAGCAGGTCAACAGCTTCCTCTCTCGTGCTGCCGTATGTTCCAAGTACATGTCTCAAGCAGGTAGTATTATATTGAAGTTTATCAGTTTGTTTTACTTTTGATTTTATCCAAAGTAAGGCTTTTTTTCATTAAGTCTGAACAGATGTGAGAGGAAGATGGAAAGCCTTTACCAGACACTTGGAAAAAGATACACTACCTTACTAACCATGGTTTACTCTTAACTTGAATGTACCAAATTAAAAACTCCAGTTGTTTTCTTAAACTGTTAAATACTATAAATTAACTTTATTAACAGACTGTGAAAAGGATTAAGGAGGTATCTAAGGAAGTAACTGATTTGTCAGTCTGCCCCAGGGCAGCTGTGGCTACTGAGGTAGTTTACCACCACCAGTGTGTGAATCTGGAGTGAATGAACAATGGACCCAATTGTGAAGCGATTTGGGTAGCATTGAAAAGCGCTATATGAGTCTAACCCATTATCATCATTATTATTATTAATATTTGGAGATAGAATTTGCCCTCCAAACAGACACAGTCCAGCAGTTGGTGTGTGCAGCTCTGGACTTCAGGTATCAAAAACATCATTCATCACAATTCTCATATGTGTCATTGCTCATGTTGTTGATACTGTAACGGTAACTGAGAATTTATTCTATACCATTTTCAAAAGGCACATCCGGTCCAAATGAGTTACAGAAGACAATTGAAGGATTGTACCAAAGCATCCAGAAGCGTATACCTTGGCTATATCGTCAGAGTGGTGAGACATTTTAAAGTCACAAAAACTGTCAATATTATACCTGAGCCACAATGCAAGGCCTGTAATGATATAATAAAGTTATAGTTATTAGTTATTCACATACTTCTGTAGTTACTCCATAGAATCTTATTGTTTTCCTCATGAGCTTGTAGCTGCACTGAATCACTCTTCACGTTCAGCGGCATCAGCTGAGAAAAAAAATCTAGAGGAAAGAATCATAGAGGATGCCATGTCACAGTACAATGCAGGCATTGAAGAAGCTGAGAAACATCTCGGGTTACATGTCTGTAACCCTGTTCCCCGATAAAGCGGGAACGAGATGCTGCATAGCATACGCTATGGGAAACATTGTTTGTTGGACCGTTTGTGAAGCTCGTGTGTCAAACATGACAAAGGGATTTGGCCTGCTTATATACCATGTGCTCAATCAACAGCACCTGCGAGATTGGGCGTACCTGGTTGATTGGGCACAGGATGGTATAAAAGGCATGTGACTGGAACAGTCCCCAGATCAAGTTTGTCTGAAGACCGTCCAGACACGCCCATAGGGGCGGCACTGCAAATGCAGCATCTCGTTCCTGCTTTATCGGGGAACAGGGTTACAGACATGTAACCCGAGACGTTCCCCTTCAAAAGCTAAACTTCGATGCTGTGTAGCATACGCTATGGGAACGAGAATACCAACGCCGCAGCCCCCCGCTGACGGCCCACATAAAACACAAAAAGAGCTGCTTGGACTTGCGCCATTGTTCCACGTGGCGGACATAAGTCCGAAGCGCACGTACTGGACACAGTAAATTAAACTTCCCCTGCTCCGGCATAGTAAACGGCGGAGGACAGAAAGCTTCAAGAATAATGGGATTTTGAGCAGAAAAGGGAACTTTCGGGAAATAATTAGGGTGAGGATACAAAATAACTTTGACCAGGCCCGGGGCAAAATCCAGGCAGGACGGTGACACTGATAAAGCCTGCAAATCCCCAATCCTCTTAAGAGAGGTAATGGCTATGAGAAACCTGCTGACTCCAGTGGTTCAAAAGGGGCAGCCACCAGGCCCTCAAGTACAATAGCTAGGTCCCAGGAAGGGACAGTCATTCTACCAGGTGGCCTCACCCGCTTAGCCCCTCAAATAAAGTGTGGTGGTTGGTATTTTGTGGGCTTTTGTTTTGTTGTCACTGTTTCCTGGTTTGTGTTTTTGTGGGTAACTTTTGGTTCTCCCTGAGGCGCGGCGTTGAGGAGTGATTGAGAACACCTGCCTCTGCTTGATGACACCTGTCTCTGATGTACAATCAAGCCTCCCTACTTAAGGCCAGCAGAGACACTCCTCGACGCCAGAGTATACCGTTCACCTCCGTGGTATCAGCTTGGCCCTTTCTCAGCGTTGGTAATATTCCTTGTGACTTGTGACATTGTGTTTTACCTGTTCCTCTCTTGTGTTTTTTCCAGTGCCTCCCGTTGCCCTCACAGCCCAGCACTCTCCAGCGTGTCACCTTGGTTTTTGCTTTCGTGGATTTAGTTTTTGGACCCCCCTGCACCTGTTACTAAATCATTTTCACTGCAACCGTTTCCGCTCTTGGGTCCTCTTTGCTCCCCACACGCTACATAAAGTGGGCAATCAGTGGGTGCCTCCCAACTGTCATCCCGTAAATCAGAGCGTGGCTAGCTGAAATAACAGCCACAAAAACCCTGAGTGTACTAGGATGAGCCCGAAGACAATTTATCCTGCAGAAACTCCAGCACTGAAACAGTCTGGCAGTGAACAGGGTCTGCATGGTGCATGTTGCACCAGGATTCAAATACACGCCATTTGAGTGCATAGGTCCTCCTAGTAGAGGGAGCCCTAGCACTCAAAATAGTATTAATAACAGGGGCTGGGAGTCCCACTTCCCTAAATTGGTCCCCCTCAGGGACCAGACATACAGATTCAAGAGCTCCGGCCGGGGATGAAACACAGTCCCCTGTGCTTGAGAGAGGAGATCCCTCCTGGACGGAATCGGCCATGGCGAGCCGTCGAGGAGAGCTATTATGTCTGAAAACCATATTCTGGTCGGCCAACAGGGCGCTAGTAACAGGAGACAAGACCCGTGTTGACGGACCTTCGCCGGGACTCCAGGGAGGAGAGGAATTGGGGGAAACGCGTAAAGACGCATGTCGGGCCACACATGCGCCATTGCGTCCAGACCCAGAGGAGCTGGAGGAGTCAGAGAGAAATAGAGGGGACATTGTGCAGTCTCCGCCGAGGCAAAGAGGTCCACCTCCGCTTTGTAAAACTTCTCCCAAATCTGATTCACTATGTCGGGGTGAAGTCTCCACTCCCCGTGCGTCACAGCCTGTCTGGACAGTAAATCCGCCCCCACATTCATGTGCCCAGGGATATAAATCGCTCTTAATGAGAGGAACTTGTCCTGAGCCCAGAGCAGAAGCTGCCGTGCTAGCTCATACAAGAAGCGAGAACGCAGTCTGCCCTGATGATAACAGGGACAGCACAACAGTGGTCCCACATATATGGGACCACTGCTGTGCCCGCGCACCAGAACATGGTAACCCCTGAGCTGAAGGAGGAAGTATTTCAGAGCCAGAAATACGGCCTTCATCTTGAGGCAATTGATGTGCCACGCGAGATGATGGCCCCCCCATAAACCCTGAGCTGGTCGGCCGCCTAGGACCGCACCATAGCCCATAAGAGATGCGTCCATCGTTAGCATTTGCGACAACAACATGGACCTAGAGAGGGACCCAAAGTGAGTAACTGGGGTCTGAACATAGTCAGGGTACGAAGCCTGCGGCGCGTAACCCTTATTTGCTCCAGGGGATTGGCTCTCGGATGAAATCCCCTGGCCCGAAGCCACAGCTGAAACGGTCTCATGTACAAAAGGCCCAAAGGTACCACTGTGGAAGCAGCTGCCATGAGACCCAAAATTCTCTGAAAAGAGCGCATAGCGACCCCCTGGCCTAGCCTGACGTCTCCCAGTGCTCTCAATATGGACTCCACACGAGCAGGAGACAGACGCGCCTGCATTTCGGCAGAGTCCCAAACCACGCCCAGATACGTGGTTCTCTGGGCAGGAGAGAGAAAACTTTCCTTGGCATTGAGTCTCAGCCCCAGAGATTCGAGATGAGTCAGTATAATGTCCCGATGACGTAGGGCCAACTCCTGAGACTGAGCCAGAATGAGCCAGTCGTCTATATAATTCAACGTGTGGATGCACTGGAGCTGCAGAGGGGGCAGAGCAGCATCCATACATTTTGTATAAGTCCGGGGTGACAAGGCTAGACCGAATGGCCAAGACCCAATATTGGTAAGCTAACCCCCGAAAGCGGACCTCAGAAATTTTCTGTGCTGTGGCAGAATTTCTATATGAAAACATGTGTCCTCTCTCGGAACCAGGAAATACAGGCTGTAATATCCGGATTGCCTGTCTGCCAGAGGAACATGGTCTATGGCCCCTTTGTCCAGCAGAACCTGCAGTTGCTGAGTCACATGCGCTCGCTCCACTCTCACGGAAGTGTGAACCACTCCATTGAAGCGCGGAGGCTGATACGCAAACTGAATCCTGTAGCCCCTCCTGACGGTCCTTACTACCCAAGGAGAGATATGTGGCAGTAATTCCAAAGCTGCCAGTTTCTCTGAAAGGGGCATTAACAGTGACACGTCGTTTGGAGGGGAGGGGGCCGGGGGTGAGGAGGGAGATGGACTTAACACTCCGCCGGAGACCGCCGCTCCCTGAAACGCCAGTGGCGGCAGGGAAAGAACAGCGCGTCCCCGGGGTTGAGTATTCATGTGCCCCTCCCAGGGGGGAAACCCCGCAGTCCTGGGCGTGTAGCGCCAGGACTTATTTTTTCTGGTTGAAATGATTGTGCACAGGTCCACTTTCTTTGGAGGAGTGTGGTGGTCAGCCCCCCAGATCTTACAAGGGGGGGGCACGATCTGCTATACTCTCCTTCTGGGCTGCACGCCTAGATTGGGCTGGACCTGACTGGGACCGAGTGGCCAATGGTCTGAGGGCGGCGGGAAAGGAACCTCACAAAAGCCTCCTCGTAGCGTTTAGCCTCTCGGCGACAGCGTCTACCGCGTCACCAAAGAGACCAGAGGGGGAGACTGGGGCATCAAGCGGTGCGGTCCTTCTCCTTGATGCCCGTGAGGTTGAGCCACTGTTGCTCGGAGAGAGAGGTCAGTGGCTCAGCGCAGCTCTCTTCTACAGACCCCCCCATGCTCAGATCCTGTAGCAGGTCAGCCTGATACGCCTGCAACAGTCATAGTGTGCAGCGCAGCACCAGCCTGACCCGCTGCTTGAAATGCCTTCCCCACCAGCAATGACACGGCTTGGTGGGGAGGGTCGGTTTGCATAGGGAGGAAGATGTCCCAGGAGAGAGGTAGCCCATGAGTGCCTCTTCAACCTGGGGCATCGCCCCATAACCCCACATCCCCGACAATAGTTAAATATATAAACATTGACGGGATGAAGACGCGGTACGAATATGGATTACTCCACGAGCGAGCAAGCTCCTCGTGGAGATCATCAATAGAAGGGGAGAGACCGCCGCAGAGATCTCTCCCTCTGGCCACATGACAGAAACCTGTCATCCAGTCTGGAGTGTTTGGGGGAGCCCTGGTCCTGCGGCCAATCAATATTGAGCCCCCCACCGCTCTGGTGACAACGTCGAGCAACTCCTCAAATGCCACATCAGGACGGGAGGAGTGCTGCGAGGCAGAGGCGGCCAGGCAAGAGGCGTCATCGAGACGCTTGGGGGAAGCTCCGATGTCCGCCTCATCTGGCAAGAGCGCAAGGGACAGAGAGCCCTCTGATCCCGGCGTCTCAGCCAGCTCCATACGCGACCCCCAGGATCTAAGCGGGGAAGCACCGGCCTGCGCCCTGCGTGAGCCGAGCACGTAAGACTTTTATGGGCCGCGTGTTCCTCCCCCAAACACTCATAACAGAAGTCATGATTATCCTTGTCAGAGAGCAACCTCTGACAAGAAGGCACACACCTCTTTCCTCTATCCATAGTTTATTTTATTTTATTTTTATAAACTGTTGACTTGACTGCACAAGACACAAGTGATGCGGTCTGAAGACAAACAGATCTGAGGACTGTTCCAGTCACGTGCCTTTTATACCTCCTGTGCCCAATCAACCAGGTGCGCCCAATCTCGCAGGTGCTGTTGATTGAGCACAAGGTATATAAGCAGGCCAAATCCCTTTGGCGTGTTTGACACACAAGCTTCACAAACGGTCCGACAAACAATGTTTTCCATAGCGTATGCTATGCAGCATCGAAGTTTAGTTTTTGAAGGGGAACACTTTCAGTGGCTGGTTTCCTCCCAAGGAATGATCCTGACAATTGGGAAACAGCCATGGGCTGTGTCCAAATCCACTCCCTGTGGACCCTAAAGCATGATTTCAGTTGCTGATAGCCACGTGACCCTGGCATACATGTAAAAAAAAAATCAGCTTTTAATGATACTGTTCTTACATGTTTTATTTAACAAGACTGTTCCTATTAATGACCAAAACAGACTGGATTATTGCAGCTAGAGGGAAGCTCTCATATTTACGTCGTCAGGTAAGTTAATGTTAGTGATTTGGTTTTCAGTTCCAACAACTCAATATTTTAATTTTATTTTTTGACAAGGTGTTTAATTGTTTCAGGGGCGTATTTTAGCCCTCCAAAAAACTGAACCGAGCCGAGATGTAATTTGAGTGTATTGTTACACCCCCAATAATAATGTTTGGCAGGTCGGATGAGTGTGAGTGTACCTTTGGAGGCCTCGGTTCCCTGTGGGCCACTGTCCATCAGCTCAGGCAGCCATGCGTCTTTAGCAGCTGATTTGCGGACGAGCCGGTTGTCCAGACTCTGAATGGGCCTGAAGTTACTGCGCAGGTACTCCACAGACTTCACGTGATCCTGCTGCTCCGTGGTGAAGATGGAGTAGAAGGCCTCCAGCTGAACACAGAGCAAAGATGAGACTTTAGTAAAACTAAACTCCAGTGGCACATATATATGTATATATATATATATATGTATATATATATATATAGGTCCAAGAAATGCACAAGAAAACCATTACTAGATTCTGTCACCCAGTGTGGCTCCTAACAGTCTCTGTTTGGGAGAAGCTGTCTCACGTTGCACAGCCTCTGTCGGACTATTTGGAAAGTGCAATTGATTGTAGGATGACAATAAGGTCCTCCACTCCTCTGTAATGAATGTCTATATGCTAAAGTAGACAAGGAAGGAATCACTGAAGCACTGAATTTCCAATCTCCTTTCCTTACTGATAGACTTACACAGTGACACAATCAAAGTGCATCAGGACCATTGCCTCAGCAGTTAAGAACTGTTCTATTCAATTGTAGTCAGTCTACAGAACACAAAACAGAAGATATCCACCCATCCAACCATCCATCTATCTATCGCCTTCTTATCCAGGGTCACAGGGGCAGCAGTCTAAGCAGGAATGTCCAAACTTTCTTCTCTCTGGACACTTCCCTCAGCTTTTCCAGGGGAATACTGAGGCATTCCCAGGTCAGGTGACAGACATAGACCCTCCAGTATGTTCTAGTTTTTCTCCAGGGCCTCCTCCCAGTGGGAAATGCCCAGAAGATCTCCCCAGGGATACGACCCGATACCTCAGCTAACTGAGCTTCTCACCCTTTCTCTAAGGGAGTGCCCTGCCATCCCGCAGAGGAAACTCATTTCAACTGCTGGTATCTGAGATCTTGTCCTTTAGGACATGACCCAGAGCTCATGACCATAGATAAGAATAGGAAAGTAGATTGACTAGTAAATCGAGACCTTCACTTTTTTGTTTAACCCCTTCTTTACAACTGATTAGTAAAATGACCACATTACTGCAGAAGTTGTGCAGATCCATCTGTCAATCTCCCGTTCCATCTTTCCCTTACTTGTGAACAAGACCCCAAGATACAACCCTCTCCATTTACCCGGGCTTGGGACCAGCACAGACTGAGCCTGTGGCTTGAGTTGCCCCTCAGGGGATTCAAACCCCCAATCTCCTGCACCCTTATGATTTCTTAGTTGCTATATCAAAAGTAGGTAAAATAACTAGGGCTGGTAAAATGCTAATTTTACGTAACGCCACGTCCACACGCGGCACCTCATTTCCATTTCCTTTGGCTAAGGCAGCTGCACACTTGAGCTGGAAAATGGAAAAACAAAAAAAAAGTGCTAAATGGACAATTCTGCTTTAGGAGATTACCGGATGGTTCCCTGGTAAAAAGTAAGTATTTGTGTGATTTGACAGATTTAAATATTCTGTAAGGTTCTAAATTACACAAGTTTACACAAATTGGCATTTCAAATAGTCAAAGTTCTGAACCACAAAGTGAATGTATTGGTAATGCACTTTAAGTTACTGTATTTTATTTGTCAAATGTCAAATTTTGCATTCATATACTGGGCTGTCCTAGTGACTAAGCTTTCAAAGTCTGAACAATCCAAAATTAATGTTTTTCTATGTACAACTTATTACATTTTACATGCTATACAAAGTTGGCAAAGTTGAATAATGAGGGCTAACCTGATCCCCTTCAGTTTGCTTATTAAACAGGAAAAGGAGCTGATGTTGCTTAAATTTTTATCCTTGACAAAATCTATAAATACCTGGAGAAACCTAAGTCCCATGGTTTTATTTTTATTTTATTTACAGATTTTTCTCCAACCTCATTTTAATTGAGCATATGGCTTCTTATTTCAGTCTTCCTGAACATTGTAAGAGAATTGGATTACTGCTTTAGAGCTAAGAAGTATTGGAGCACACAGATGGACAGCAGAGACTCTGGATTACTTAAGCAGGAGGAGTTTATTACCATCATATACAGGCCCGGAGACAGTTGAACAGTCAACACAGCATAGTATTGAACATTCAAGTCTCCCCGTGCTCCCCAAAAAATCCTGGACCACATCAATATATCTCCTTGAATTTACAGAGGGCAAATTACGCCACATGCATGTCTTTAAAGTTCTGTTGAATCGTTTTACCACACTCTCCTTGGTCTCGTTTGCTGGGGAAAAATGTGTGATCTTATGCTGCCTCAGCAAATGCTGAAAATGTTTATTATAAAACTCTCCCGTATTTGTTTGAAGCCTTTGCCACAGCCGTTCCTGTCTTGGACTTGAGACATCGGACAAATACGTATTTAAAAAACACATCAATACATGTCAACCAGTACTGCACATTGTCATTGTCTGTTGAATATATGCTCATATCAACCAAATCTGCCTGGTACTAATCAATACTGCTGACCAATACTCCGGGGAAAGTGTTTAAGAGCTTCAGCATGAAGTGAATGTGCATCCTGCACCATTCCCTCACATCATTTATACTGGGAAAAAAACAACTCTTTAGCAGCATCATGGAGTTTAACTACACTTGCTAGCCCTCCTGGATGTGCAGGATCATTAAAAAAAATCTGCAGAGTGTTTCCAATTTAAAATTACAGCAGTCCGAGACACTTAAACGTGACTAATTATTTATTATTCATATGATTAATTATTAATATTATTATTATTATTATTATTACAACACAATCCTTGACTCTGGAATATGATGTAATATCTCTTGACCACTTTTTGCTGGTGATGGACAGGACCTTAATAGAGAGGGCAAAAGGCTTTTATATAGTAACTTATTTTTAACAGTAAAATCTGTCACATCACGACACGACTGATTCCCTGCCCATTCAGCGCACCTGGACAATCACCCACATCCAGCCACACCCTCCAGCGCCCTCTGTTGCTCACTCTCCCTGATACATTCACCCTCAACCTTTCCCACATCCCCACTGTTACTCAGACAAAAGCCCCACTACCATATGTTTCAAAAAGAATCATCTCACGGCCCACTAGTTACAGTGTGGACCATGCGCTTTGAAGCAAAGCACAGCTTTTTCAAAAGAGTTGTGTGACATACAGGTTTCAAAAACATACTAAAATCCTTGGCTCAGGGACACCATTTTTTTATGGCCTATCATCTCCATGTGTGCAACTGTTTTTGCTGCTGGCCGCACGGTACAATGAACATTATAGATCATATAAACTTCCAAGTCCTACAAAAGAACTCCAACTGCTTGACCTGAATGAGCTAACTGATCCATATCCTCTGGTTGGCTACAATGTTGGAGGAAAGAGAATGATTACACTCAAACATTATATTCATGTTTAAGGTCAGGCTTAATTTGGTGAGAAGTGTAATAACATGTAGCAGTGAGTCCTAATCATCTTTCTTTTTACAGGTGAAAAGCACATGTCAAGCTCAGCACCAGTCAGATTACTTGTCATTGTAAATGAAGAAAACAGTGTGAGGGTTACTCTAGACAACAGTGTCCTCGACAGTGTAGAAGAACTCATCCAAATAGTAAAAAAAATGCATGTGGAGTAGGGCAAATAAGGCTTATAAAGACCCTGACTTTGGGATGTTTGTCTGTTGATCTGACGTCAACAACTTCAATTGGAGTTCTGAAAGCTGAAGGTTGTTGACCTTGACCTTAATGCTTCTGTTATAATGTACCCAGTTGACCATTCCCCCTGATTTTCTCTCTGATTTCTCTCTGACTCTGATTTTAGTGACGTGGCAGAGACTCCGACAATGAAATACCCTTGACTTAAAGAACCAGGATCTTTGAACGAAGTTATAGTTTGAAGCAAAGGTTAAAATATAAAATGGGCAATTACAGGTTGGCACTTAAGGCACAAGGATCCTCTCCTGAAGTGAGTGTAAACTCCCTCAAATCAAAGGCTCCCTTTTTGCACCCATCAAAAAATCTGAAACGTCCACAAAGAGCAGAGGCTAATCACTGTCCTTCCCTTCCCATTGGTGAAACTGCTGAAACCAGGGAGAGTGAAAGAGTATCCATATTAGTAGAGATGGTGAAGTAAAACAGCAGACAGGAAGTCAAAGTGAAGATAGCCAGAACATTTGCATTCAGGAGGTAGGAAATAGTTCACAGTAAACCAACTGTTAAACATGTCGTGGACAGATGGCCTGCACTTTTTCAAGTCGAAGAGGCACTCTATGTTGTTAGCCCGAGCCATTTCATAATTGTGGGTGGATTAATGCTTTTGATGTATTTTTGCTTTGATAGATCAATGCTGAGTTTTTATGAATAACCACATGTCCGTTAGAAAGTCACTTCTTTGCACAACTGGATAAACAAGCTTCAAGACTTCTGAAGGCTATAAGAAAGTAAGAGGGGGCTGTGAAAGAGAATGCTGCTGAGACCCTTTAGATTTATCATGAGGTAACTTTTGAGCAAGGACAACTATAGATGATCATGATAACCACATTAATGTTTGGATTTTTGTTTTTAGACTTCAGCTGATGCAACCACAAGGAGGGATTATGCGATAAAATGGCTGATGATGTATCTCGGAGACCCTGTTGATCAACTCATTAAAGAATCGGGTATGGCATCAGGGTATGCTCTTTGTCTTTGAAAGACCAACAAGATTTGTTCTTGGGCCTGGCTACAGAGCTCTCAATGTGTACAATTAATACAGTTGATGCTTATTGTTGGACAGTTTAGTTTTATCTCATTACGTACGGTCTTCTACATTGGGATAATTTATATTTCACAAGTCACTGTTGAATCCTGGATCTATTTTAGTGCTGGATTGCACTTTTTTATATTTTATTTGAATTAGGACAATGCATATTAAAATAATAAAATAATCATCAGTTGCAGCACTACACTTGAATAAAATTGAGTTGACGTCGTGAGAAGTATAAGAAGATAGAATTTTTTGTACCTTACCTTTACAATATTTTTTATTTCAGAATTTCATTGAATTTCAATTTGTTTGTTGATTGTTGTTTGGAAATACCATGTATTTAATTTGTACATATCTGTATCTTTTGTCTGTCTTTACACCAAAACTAAAACAAAAATCAGATGTAATGTCCATAGCTTAGATATTTATCCCTCAGTGGGAGGGATTTAGCCTGAGACAACTGTGATTGGACAAGGCTAGACTGGTATCATAGTCATTAAGAGTTGAATGGGCAATGTGGAAGAGTCGTTAGGCTCCTGTGATCCATTAGCATAACTGCTAACTCCAGGTGTTAGTTTCATAATAGAGTGAAAATGTTTTGATTTGGGCTTCAAAACACTGTTGTAAATGGAGGGGAGGTTGTATCTGAATCCACCTCCTCTGTTCAAAGAGGGCTTTTCCATTTTAACAAAGATGCCTTAACTCCTCTTTCAAACCATCTGGCCTCCTTGGCCAAGATCTTGTCCTTGGGGTGGATCTGTTTCTGACGGAGAGTATTGCATGGTTTGAAATGAACAGGAATGTTGTGTTTGTAGAAAATCCATTTTAGCTTTTCAGATAAACCAGCTACATAAGAAATAACTACGCTCTTACCTTTTGTCTCTGAATTCCTGACCTCTTGGTTTTACTGAATGACCACTGTGCAGTCTAAGAAGGCCAGGTGATTCTTCTTCTTCTTCTCAGCGTCCTCTCAGGTGAACTTGATGTTCTTATCCATCGCATTGATGTGCTCTATGAACAATTCCACTTCCTGGGTTTCTTGACCCAAGTGTCATCCACATAGCGGTACCAGTGGCTGGGCACTGTACCTGGGGAGAAGTTCAGGGCTCTTCTCTCCACTTCCTCCATGTACAGGTTAGCCACGATTGGGGATACTGGTGATCCCATGGCACAGCCATGTTTTTGGTTGTAGAAGTTACCTCTAAACTGGAAATATGTGGTGTTGAGACATACCTCCAGTAAAGAGCAGATGTGTTCAGGGGTGAGTCTGGTCCTATCTTGTAGTGATGCATCCAGTAGTAATCTTTTCTTAACTGCCACAAGTGCTTCATTTGTGGGTATACATGTGAAGAGGGATATAACATCAAAAGTGACAATGGTCTCATCTGAGTCCAGTTGTAAATGTTTGATTTTGGTTGCAAAATCCTGTGAATTGGTAATAAGGTTGTGTGTGTGTCCAACCAATCAGTTAGATGATCTTATTTATTACTGAATTTTTTAACATTGTGTGCCACACCTTTTGCACTTTTAAAATATTATTCTGATTTTAATATGTACATGTGTACATTGTCAGTTTTAATACACTGTTCAGTTACAGCAAAAGTTTAAAAAAATTTATAATGTGTGTAAGAGAATTGGATTACTGCCTTAGAGCTTCAAAGTATTGGACCACATAAAAGGACTGAAGAGAGTCTGGATGTCTTGAGCAGGAGACAGTTGAACAGCCAACACAGAGTAGTACTGAACATTCAAGTCTGGCTATGCTTTCAAAGGACTGAGCTTATAAACCTCATAGAAGGTCAATACGCAAACAATACAATAACAAAAGAGTTAGTAGTCAGTAGATAAGGTCAAGGTTGGAGACATGTTATCCTACAGGTGTCTGAAGGCACCCAAGGCTCAGGGCATCACAACTTTACAATAGATCCAAAATTCTCTAACAATGTGGTGGTGAATTTGTTGACAAGCATACATTGGGTCAATCTAAACACAAAAATTATTATGAGATATAAAAATAGCTTGCTTTCAACAATAAAAATGCATTGGTCTACTGTGGCATTCTATGTTAAAACAAGGATTTGTTTATGTATTTTGTATAAATCAGGTATTTCTAGTTGGACTGATTTACAATTGTTAAAATGAACAATTAACAACATTGCTTGTGAATGATTACTTCACAAATTGTAAGTTTAACCAAGGTTTTATTTTTGTCAGTGTGGGCTGGTTGGGCTTCTGTACTGTATGTTTGGAAGGGGGGCTCTGGAGAGGATTTGTGTTATGTTGCTGCTTTATTTAAGATTGTATTTGTTAATGTGTTGATTATATTGATTTGACAGCTATTTAGATTATGAGTTTTGAAATGTTTATTTATTGGTTAATTTACATTTTTGACATTGTTTTGGGAAAGAAAGAGGGGGAAAGGCTGTTTGCAGTGAGGCTGCACTAGTTATTTTTGTTGGTCCTGTGTTTGTTTAATTTTATCCTAGGATTAGGAGAGCACTCAATAATAAACTCTTCTCCATTGATGAAATCATCACTGACAATAACCTGAACTGCATGTTTTAAACTGAAACCTGGCTGAAAACGTTAAATGAAGTATGTCCCTCCACCTATACCTTTTCTTTTTCAACTAGAGAGGGAAGGAAGGGTGGGGGGACAGCATCTGTATATAAGGAATCACTACAATACAGAGAACTGGACGACTGGACAAAACCACTAACAATAACCTTATAAAAGGTCACCAAAACTACCTATACCTGTCTTTATAAATGAGTGTTGACTTTTTATCATTCTTTTTACTACCTATATGGCATCTCTTTTAGTTGGTGGTTTTAATACTCATGTTAATAACCTGGCAGATACCAGAACAAAGATTTTTTTAGAACTACTCAATTATATGTCTTTTAAACTAGTGGTTCTCAACCTCGGGGTCCCGACTCCTACTGGGGTCGCCAGATTATTTCAGGGGTCCGGACTGCGAGACTATTTTTTCTGTACCCCCGCAGCCTCTCTCTCTTCGGTAGAAGTCAAATCCGTTCCATTCAGTCTGTGGGAAATTCATATAATATAGAATTCCAGTCCACTTCTTTCCTGTCACCCTGTTCTTACTCACAAGATCCATTCAGCAGTGCTAAAGTGCGGTGGAAACTGAAATAGAGGAAGTTTGAACTGAATAGCAAGATACTGCGCTGTAGGTATAACAGTGCCTCTTTTCACTGGATCATTTTAATGCCTATAATAATAATAACAATAATGCAGGCCAATACGCGAACACCACCAGTTGTTATACTGTGGGTCGTGGTTTTGTTGTATTAACCCCTGAAGTAGTCACAGCTTGCCACTCACTTCTTGCTCTTCATCCACACTCTGACATCCAATTCTGCCGAAGTTTTAGTCAAGCATGGTGCTGCCGCATGAATCTGTCCATGTCCCCCACAATTTACCTCTTATTATTCTATCTTTGTGACAAAAAAAAGCCAAATCATTGATTAAAACAACACTGAAAAAAATGAAACCTTAGTTTAACTTGAAAGTTAAATTTGCAATAATAATTAGAGGTTGACTGATATATCGGTCCACCGATTTATCGGGGCAGTTTTTGCAATTTTTTAGAGATTGGCCATTGTCTCAAAATATTGTCATACAGGCCAATTATCAGTTTTTTGAACAACTACTGACCACATGACTGAAGGACCCCAGCTACAGCCGCACCATTTGATATCAATCAAATGATACTGTTGTCTTCTTTCCATTTGTCCATAATGCGTCCATAGATTATATCCTTGATGTCCAGTGGTTTAAGTCCTGGGATTTTAGCGACAAGCCAGATGTAAATGTCTGCTACAACATGTTGACGTGTACACAGTTTTTGGTCTTAATAACCTGATTTTGCGGGGCATTTTTTCAAAAGTTGCAATAAAAAGTTGCCATTACTTGCCCAGTATAACATTATCTATCAACAATGAAACCACAATGTTCAAAACCCTTAGATGTAGTGTTACCCCAAATGCTGAGAATATAGTTTTAAATTATGTTTCAGCTAATTAACACCCCTTAAGCTGTATCTGTATCTATGTATCTCAGCATGCATCAGGTTATGCTGAGATACACATATGCATTTTAAGATAAAACACTGTAATTTGTTGAGTGATTTCATTGTTTGCAGCTCTCTAAACATGTTTTGTATTTGAAAAATGTAACCATAAATAGCTGCTTCTTTTGGGTGGGTAGCCTTTTGAATATGAGTTTGAGTTTCCATGTGTTATATTGTTTGTTTGTTTTGGGCTTTTTTTTTTTTTTTTTTACATTTCATAGAAATCAGCCTATCAATACAGGCTGTATGTCAATTTATCATCTCCAATAAATGGCTTCATACAGCCTTTAGATTCAGGATTTAATTCCCACTCCTTTCTGTATTTTTCAGTGTAGCTGGCTAGATGTTTAGTTTATGTCACATAGAGGTACACACGGTGAACGAGTTGAGTGAGTGACTGAGGCTGTAAAAGACTCCAGTCTCCAATAAAATTAAAAGCTTAATTTCTATTCTTCTTTACTTCGTTTTCATTTCAAATTATGGAAAAGAGTGGTATAGTGCACACTTCTGCCCCCTATAGTCTTTTGTAATGAGCATGAACATGTCATGCTGAATCTAAAAACTTTCTTTGAACTAATAAAGTATTTCAATTTCCTTCCTTCTCATTTTTTTTTTTTTTTTACATTCGATTAACAGACAAAATCATAAAATCAATCTTGAGTTTTAAGTTTAAGTTAAAGCGGATGACACATTGTCTCAACAAGAGCAAAGTGTCACTTTTTTCAGTGAAATCAAAGCATGTGATAAATATATATAAAGTTTGTTGAGACAGGTCTATCAGTTTCTGACAGATAATAACTAATAAATAACTCATTAACAGCTTTTTTTTCCCATTTGTTTATTTTTTAGAGTACGTCAGTGTTAGAGAATTTTGGATCTGTTGTAAGGTTATGATGCCCTGAACCTTAGGCTCTGTCAACAAATAGACTCAGACATCTGTAGGATAACTTGTCTCCAACCTCAGGCCCTATTAATTGAATACCAACTAAATAAAATCTCTTTTGATATGTAATTATTTGTGCACTAATCCTTCTAGTAGGCTTTATAATCTCAGTCCTATGAAAGCATAGCCAGACTAGAATGTTCAATACTAGGCTGTGTTGACTGTTCAACTGTGTCCGGGCCTGTATGTGATGGTAATAAACTTCTCCTGCTTAAGTCATCCAGAGTCTCCTCAGTCCGTCTATCTGCTCCAATACTTTTTAGCTCTAAGGCAGTTACAGTAAGTACCGATTCGAACTATTGCATGTATAGCATCTTATCCATTAGATACTCCAGGTCTACTGCACAGACAGCAACAGGAGACAATAGAACAGTTCCAAGCATGAATAAGCCAGACAACACAGCTCTTATGTATCAGGTATTTAACTTTTACACATGACTGAAATGCACTGAAACAATCAAGTCTGGTAAAAGAAATACCAGTTTTTGTCTTATACTGTCATATTTGAATTTCCATGTAGCCTACTCTTTTAATGCACTTAACATAAACAAATTTGTGTTAAATGGAAATTTCACATTCATTCAGCTCAATAGATCAATAGGCTACTCTGCAACTGTATAATAACCTGTGACCAACCCGATGCAGAATTTTCACCTTGTTTATATCCTGAGTAAATGTCCAGCATCCTCTCGGGAGATAAGTTTAGTGTTAGGTCGCCCTCAGTGAGAAGAAGCGCAAAATGATTTCTACTATTATACTATGAACACAACTATCAACGTTGACTCTTTAACTTCGAAGCAGTCCAGAAGCAAATGCAATTGAAAATATTATAAACCAATCATCGCTTATTTATATTCCTTTACTCCATTATGGTCTAATGAAGGTGTTTTCTTGATAAAATATTGCCCAGACATTATGGCCTTACAGTAGTCTACAGTACACTAATAGTCTTTATGCATATATGCATTACAGGCAAGAATTTAATAAAAATGTGGATATGAGGATGATAATATGATTTAGATTCATTTGTTACGGTTGTTTTTATTTTGTTACATTAATGTTTTTGCATTTTTTTAACTTATTTTTCAATCAATCTAATGACATATTTTAGCCGCCAGAGGGGCTGTGCCATCCCTGCCACCCCGATAACGTAACTTTAGAATTGGGGAACATTACACCACTGAACACCTTCAATAAATCCATTAAACAGTGGCTTTTGAACAACCAAAAGTGCACTCATGACCTAAACTAACATGTCTAACAAATGTTTTAACCAAATTTTATATGTTGACTTTGTGCTTTTTTATGTCTTGCTCTATGCATTTGTCCATGTACCTTTCATTTGTCCTTTCTCTTTACCATTAACCTGCCCTGGGACTACATATGAAAATTAGCCATTGTGGCTAAATCTGGCATATTTACATGACGGACTAATGTACTCATGTTGATTAATATGCACTGTCCCCTATTAAATAAAAATAAACATAAACCTGAGGAGAGAAGGAGTGTTTTGCTGACAATTTTTAAGAATAAGGGAGATGTACAGACTTGTGGAAATTACAGAGGTATTAAGCTGACAAGCCATCCAATGAAGCTGTGGGAAAGAGTAGCGGAATCTAGGTTAAGGGGAGAAGTGAGCATTTGTGAGCAGCACCTCCATGAATAAATTGGATTGAATTCAGGCTTGAATTCAGTTTGAATTCTGTTTTTGGGGGCTGCAGAATCTTTGTCACAATGTGTAACAGGCATGGTTTGAACCCAAAAGCAGCAGACAAGAGATTGGGAAACATTGGTAATGACCTTTATTTGCACAATAGCAAACAAGGAGCCTAGTAGTAAGAGTCAATACGGGGTAACGGTCTCTCTTCAGGCCGAAAGCCCGTGCACAGTCTCTAAAGCACGGGGAAGGGGTGAGGAATGAGTTCGGTTCCCCGACCACGTGGAATGAGAGAGAGGAGCTTACTGTGGTCGCCGAAGCCGTAGCGAGGAGTCTGCAGCCCGTAGAGTTTGCTGGCCGTGCGGAGGTGCAGACGAGGGAAGAGCAGAGGAGCGGTCCGTGACAAGCGGGGGGGTTCAAAACCGGAGTAGCAGTCCGAGGAAACAGAGGCGCCAATGAGGAGCAGGCAGGAGGTGAGTCGAGGCCAGGCGGAGGAGTCGTAACCGGGAGAGCAGGACGATGCCAAGGACGCCGAAGCAGAGCGCATGGTCAGAGACGGAAAGCAGGTAAGTTTACCGGGAGGCAGGCGAGGAGAGCAGGTCGGGGACAGACGAGGTCGGCAACAGGAGATCAGGCAGGAGAAGAACACTGGAGAGTCGTGCATAACGCAGAGGAACAATCTGGCAGAGTGTGTGTGATCTGATGAGTCTTACATACCGGACTGATTAGCAGTTGAGCTGCAGCTGCAGCAGTGGGTGAGTGAGGAGGGGTGAACCAGTGGGAGTGGCTGGCAGGTAGAGAGGGGCAGAGAAATAGGAGGAGAGCCAGGGAAGATAACAGCTGTGACAACATTGCCTTTTGCCGAAGAGAAAATGCCCTTGAAATCTGTGTTTCAACAAGACAACGAACACAAACACACCAGTTAGCAAGCAGCATCTTGGTTCCAGACCAACAAGATTGAGGTTATGGAGCAGCCAGCACAATCCCCAGACCTTTACCCGATAGAAAACTTGTGGGTGACATTAAAAATGCTGTTTCTGAGGCAAAACCAAGAAATGCAGAGGAATTATGGAATGCAGTTCAGTGGTCCTGGCTTTTAAGCTGGTTAACTCCTTGCAACACGGATATGTGAGCTCTCAAAATACGACCAATGTTTTTTTGTGTGTATGAAAATAATTTTTTCAATTTTATTTTAAGGATTTTGAGCTTTAGACACTTTTTTAAACACACTCCTATTATTATGAACATAAATGTATATGTCCCCCAGCTGAACCTGACTCCCTGAGCCCTTTAATCAGACTTCCCAGTTTGTTTTTGTTGGTTAGAAACAGGCTACCAAGCAGGCAGCAATACAGAAAAATAAAACAAATCAATAAAAGCACAATATAACAGTGTCATCATTTCACTTGAAACATTAAAAGTGTTCATTTGTTGGACATTTTTAAGAGATATCATAGCATCCACCCAAGGCTCAAAACACAGTCTATTATCTAAAATTACTCCAAGATAATTGTCGCTATCAACCAGGTCAATGGCTGTATGCTCGATGATAATGGTTGTGAGCCAAAGCCGGGTGTCATGTCCTTGGTTTTTGTTACACTCAGATGTAAAAATAAGTCACACCACTTTTGCATTTATCAATATGAACATGGGTGTACTGTATGCTCAAATCCCACATCAGGTCAGGGGGTGGTGTAAATTCATGCAAGTTTGAAGTTTGCTCTGAGCTGCACAGCAAGCAATTATACAGAACATACAACCCATTGCGTCTTTAAAAATATCCCATATTACAGTGCTTTGCAATGATAGTTTAGCATTTTATGTATTTTTAGGATCATCTGTTAACAAGCGCAAGCTTTCGAATCATTTTGTGTTTTAGACTGTATGATTATACAGCCTATAATATATATATATAATGTCTTTTATTAGAGGCTGCTTTTATCAGAAAACACTCCAGTGTCAAAGTAATGTCACCGAAGTAAACCACCAGTTGTGGTTGATTTAAGAAAAAAAAAAAAAGCTAGGAATGTTAAGTTATTAAAAAATAAAAAATAATAATAAAAAAAATAAACTAATTAATAAACTAATTAATTGCAAATTATTAATCTTCAACTTGTCAGCTCTTAGTAAACACACTGAATCTTCAATTTAACAAAAGCTAATGATCTTTTTTTTTAATAAATTAACTTTGTCATAATTAAACTTTTGTATAGCATGTAAATTGTAAAATGTTATACATAGAAAAGCAAACTGGAAAACTTACTATGACTCATCAGTCTATGAATGCAAAATTAACTTTGTTGGTAGTTTGTCTGGATAACAGACCACCTCTTGCATCTAATGTCCTAAGGCCTCCTGACGTCTCTGCCTAAACGCCGCAATGTTTTGCTGTCAGGTGATACAAGGATTAATTACTACGGTGATAATTAAATTCACCTGCAAATCACGCATATTACTTTATTCTTTTCCAGGGCACCATCTGAATAATCTCCTAAAGCAGGAATAAAGATAATTTAAAGGAAAATAGATTTTAATTAGATTTTAATTTGACACGCAGCAGCCACTTACTGACAGCCATGGTCCACACTCCCTTATGGCAGTGCTGTGAGACAGGAGGACGTTCTGCCTCAGTGTTACAGGTGTGTCGGTCAGTCTGCTGTGAAAATTGTCCTGACCCATCTTTGTTCAAACACAACAATAAAAGTTGACAGCGGTCCATATCCGACACATCTCAGTCTCTCTTGCTAAATCTCTCTCAGGTAACAGACATTCGCCTTGGCTGGCTATGGGGGCACAAAGGTGTACCCCCACTCTGTATTGAGCTTGTCTTTGGTGTGGCTAAAGATTGAGCCACTGCGGCCTCAGAGCCTTTGCACGTAAGCTAGAGGTATACTATGGAACAGCTACCTATGTTTTCTCTTTTTTTCATCTTATGGAAAACACAGATTGTACCATACTCAGCTGGTGCAACAACAAAGCCAATCGCCACTGCGTCTGGAGTATTTATTTGTCATTTTCTTTTCTGCCGTATTTCATTCCTGTATGTCCTAAACTCCAGAACCCAGCTGAGCAGTGAATATTTTGCAGCTTTCGATCAAATCATTCATGTTTTCAGTCACTGGATTTATCAACAAATAAATGTGCATGCGATTGGGGTGGTATGCTCAGTTTCAAAAACCTACACGCGTTCTGCTGTATGGCCACTTTAAAGCACAGATCTGCAATAGTTTCTATGCAACTTTGATAAATGAGGGCCAGTGTATTTAACTGTATGCTAATTATCTTGGCTGGAGATTTAATTTCCTTTTCCGGCTTCTTCTTTGTTAGGAAGAAGTTAGGAAAGTATTTAGTTGCCTGTGGCATTTATGTGTGGGGAGTGAGTGTTTGAAGGCTAAGGTCAGGTGTTCTGAATGACAAAGCTTATTAAGGATAGGCTAATAGTCACGGAACTGTTGTGGCATTTATGAGTGCATGCACATGTGCCTGTGTAAATGAGTGTCTTGATGTTAAGTGACTGTCAAATCTCCCAGATTTTGAGCACCCCCACTGAAGACTACAGCCCCCACCATATATCGTGGAATTAAATGAGTTTTTACAAACTTTTTTGTCAAGTTTTTGGCAAAAGTAGGAATAGAATCAATAAACAGCATTTGTTGTGGCTCATTTAGCCTCTCAATTTGGAGGAGGTTTGTAACTCACTTAGCAAAACAGTTACCTTTTTGTTGTATATCAAAGGAGCCATTACATAGAATTAACATTAATTAACATAAATAGCAAATGAGCTCTAAAGTCTCAATCAGGTCCAGTCCAAAGTTCAAAGTTGCCCAAAATTTAAAGTTCATTATCTTTTGTAGTTCATGTAGTGTTGGTCTTCATTCTGCTGTTTCCATAATCAGAAAAACATGTCAATTTTAGTTCCTCTGACAGGAGAGCATTTTGTATTCTTTGTTCCTTGAATGCATCCTTTAGTTCCTTTTGGTCTCCTATAAAGTTGATTCCACAGTCAGTTCTAATGGTGCCCGTCGACATAAATTTTCATATCACATTTATACAGGACTCTGTTGTGAGTGAGTAAGCCATTTCAAGATGTATAGCCCTACTTACAAGGCATGTAAACATAACTCCCCACCGTTTCACCTGTGATCTGCCTCTCCTTACTTCAATTAGGCCAAAGTAGTGAATTCCAACATGACTAAAGAGTGGTAAGTCTGAGCACAAGCATTCTTCAGGCAGATCTGCCATCTTTTGTATGCAGGTTTTGATAGCATGCATCTGCAAAAAACAGTCTTTTGTAATCTTTCTGGCAAGAGCATTGGCCCGGGGTGGCCAGAATTTCTGACGTAGTCAAGATAGCATGTGATTTCTATCTGAATGGCCCTCTAGTTGATGTATGTGAAGGAGGTTGAGATGCAATAAATGGGAGTCTCTTGGTAAGATTATGGGATTCTTTTGATCCACTGGTATTGCAGGTTTATATATATATATATATATATATATATATATATATATATATATATATATATATATATATATATGAGGTTTCCTTGATGCTATGCACAATTTAACTGTGTCTCAGCGGCGTTTATGGCATATTGACGCTCTCCAATATGTCAGTCATTTTGAGGCATTAGCCTTAAATCACACACCTGATTTCACATAACATTATAATGTCCTCCAAAGGCATCGGTATTCCGTCTTTAGAGCTTAGGTAACTTTCTCCTTTTATCCATCAATTAACAGCTTCAAATCCTATCTTTGTTTGTGCCGCTGCAGCATGGTTTGCTCATAGCACAGTAGCACTTTCATTCATGAATTGGATCAGCCAATTTTACCACTCATGGCTGCCCATTGAGTACACTTTTCCTTTCAAAGCACTGTCTTCGATGACCTTTTTCCTTCTTTCTTCTGAGTTTCAGGCAGTTTTGTGACGTGTTGTGGCTAGTTTAGCCAGGTTTGTAACTCACAAAAATAAAAAAAGCACTCACAGAGATCCTTTCTTCTTTTTTTATTATTATTATTATTTTTATTTTTTATTTTTTAAAACTATTTCTTTATTAACAACAAAAAAATACTCCGTGGTTGGCTTTCAAATACAAAAAAACACAAAAAACAAAAAAAATAGTATATGGTCACAAAACTGTTTCCTTCCTCCTCCTCATCCTCATCATGCTACCTGCTTAGAGAGAACACCTCCCTGTATTTACAGGTGAGCACTTAAGGCCTAATTGCCGGAGGGAGGAAAGATCAACATTGAATGCAAATGAATTGTTGTGTGAACTTTTCTATTGGAAATCAGATATAAATCATAAAATATAAAATTAATAATAATATAAATTATCTTAAATTTAAACAATTTTACTCTGGCTCTAACAGCATTACTAAAGCCCCATTTTTGCCAGCTAAAAATGTTTTGGATTTAGTCACCCTTTATGGTATTTGTTTAACATGGCTCATTCACAAATACAGCAGATTATGTGTAATCTGCTAATAGGGTAATAAACATTAAGAGCCTTTTGGCTGCAGGTCCTCAAGCCAGTCAGTCCAGGTGGATGAACAGATATGAATGGATAACTGGATTAATTTTTACTATCTACTTTAATTAGACATCAGTGGAGAAGATATTGAATTACACTCGACCTAGCAATACCTGGAAGTGCATCTGGACAACAAGCTGGACTGGTCCATAAATACAGATGGACTTCAAAGAAAATTAAATAATATCTGATAGACAAACTGCACTCTAAGCTGTAACGTGAAGAGAGCAGAGATATTTATTTTCTATCTTAAAATGACAAAAAGCATGGAAGCATGCAGCGCACACAGGTCTGGAGTGGCACAGAAGGAGTAGACTAAAACCCTAAAACACAATGGTCTGAATGAAAAGCCATGTTTGACGGCTAGTCATTCACCACTCTTCCTGTTCCGGTGTATGGTTGCGTGACGTTTATTACTTCTTTGTGTTGGTGATGCTTGGATTTTTAAGTTTTTCTGGATTATTGACATTGGTTAGAGATTAAGGACAACAAACAAGGATCATGGACACTTGCATACAGTTTGAACACTGTTTTAATATAAAAGGTACGCTTTCTGTGACTAGAAGCATACTCAAATGCCAGACGTCAGTTTCAGTGGTGCCAGCAGTGGAAATCTTGAGCTGTGGACAATATGAAACATGTTGTATTGTTCTCTGATGAGTCCACCTTCACTGTCTTTCCCACATCTGGTAGAGTTATAGTGTAGAGAAGCCCCAAAGAAGGTTATCACCTGGACTGCTGCGTGCCCAAAGTTAAGCCTGGGGGTGGATCAGTGCAATATCATTGCATTCCCTACACACAATTCTTGTGCTGGTTGGGCACGTCACTGCCAAGGACTACCGAACCATTTTGGAGGACCATATGCACCCAATGGTTCAAACATTGGTGGTGCAGTGTGCACCAATACACACAGCGAGACTGGTGACAGAGTGGTTTGATGAACATGAAAGTGAAGTTAAACATCTGCACAGTCACCTGCACAGATCTGAATATAGTACCACTTTGGGGTGTTTTAGAGAAGCAAGTCAGGAGACGTTTTTCTCCACAAGCATCACGTAGTGACCTGGCCACTGTTCTGCAAGAGGAATGGCTCAAAATTCCTCAGGCCACTGTGCAGGACTTGTATCTGTCATTCCCAAGACCAATTTAAAGCTGTATTGTTCGCAAAAGGAGCCCCTACACCAGGAGTGGGCAAACTTTTTGGCTCAAGGGCCACACTGGGTTTTAAAATCTGACAGACGGGCCGGACCACTAAGCTATTATTATTAAATAACTATTATTACTAGTATTAATTACATTAGAAAATCTTTACAATTTCTTGCACAGTTTCTTGGCAAATAAGACATAGCTATTAACTGGACTTCAGTCAATAATCTCTGTCCACATTAAAAACTTGTGTGAATGGAAGTTTTCTGTTTGTAGATATGATGGTAGCTTTAGCAAAAGCACAAGGCATTTAAGGAAAATGGCCAAATATATGCTGTCTTATATTAAATTATAAATACTTTGTAAATGCTTGGCAGGCCGCATCACACAGCTCAACGGGCCGCATTTGGCCCCCGGGCCTTAGTTTGCCCACCACTGCCCTACACCATACTTATAAATTATTGTGGTCTAAGACCAGGTGTTTCAGTGTCATTATCCAACCCCTGTATATCTTAAATCAGCTTTGCACTCCTTTTGCTTCTGAGAGAAACGCTAACCTCTGGAACCCACTAATAAATCGTCCATTTTCAGATTATGCACGATGTCTGTTTAGTACCCAAAAAACTTTGGTAAATCTGGCCCTTAAAGCTATCTTCAGCATATAACAGACAAATTTGTTTATTCTTTTTCCATCTTTAGACTTTACTTGAGAAACAATGACACAGTTGTATTTGATTGTTTTTTAACTAAAACATCATGTATGTAAAGCAATTTAGGACAAAGTGGTGCATTTGCTTCACAATTGAGCAGTTAACATTTTGTAGTTCGTTGGATGGCTCTTGGAGTTGGCCTCTTATCTGCATGTTGACATTTGGACACATGCTGGGTGGCAAGTGAAAAGGCAGACATGGATTTGCTCAGACAGAGTGACTGAAGTGTCATCTCTGCTGGCAGACGGTGTACAATGTGTCTGTGCTGAGCAGTCTCTCACTGTCATTGACTCCACAACATGCAGCCTTCTGTTTGTGAGTAGTATGGTCTCCACTGACTACTACGAATATGAAGCATTTACAGCACTCTCATGTTGTGGCACATCCATACATCAGTCTGAGAGGAGTCTTTTAGGTGACTGTTGTGCAAGCCACCATCTAAAAAGCAGCAGCTGTCACTCCCACTGACCTACTTCAAGAGTCATCTAAAACAACATGTAAACAGCCTTATTCTTTGTCCAGCCTCTGCTTTCATCTGTCTTCATCAGCTTCTCTTGAGAGCTGGGAAGGAAATTAAAGCACTTGAAAAGAGGTCTTTAAAAATTTGGGGAAGGCTGGCAAAGGATCCATATCAGTTGCCAGCACAGGAAGGATGAGCCATGCCTGTTTCTGCTTCCTTTGTTGATTAAACCCACTTCTATTTTTCATAATGTTCATCATTTCCTTAGTGTTTGCTGGGAACTTAGGTCTCACAGGGCACGTCTAATGAATGTTGGCTTTTCTCGTCAAGCATGCAATGTTTGAAGTGAATTGTCGGATGTTGGCTTTTTAAAATACTATCCTTCTTATTTTAGATTGCTTTCTGTTGCGAAAAGTAAATGGGCATTGCTGATGTCACTTTTACATTGCCACATCTTCATCTATATCTATATATCTTCAACTATATTAACCATTGTGTATTATTCACATCTACTAACATAACTTAACCTGACTCTGCCAGATAGAACTGCTCCACAGAACATAATCTATTTCGCAGTACCATCTGGGATAGCTCCCATTGAAAGCGTTTGCAAAAGGGAGGTGCCTTCTGTCTAAAACTTGGTGTTGATTGGATGAAGAGACTAGTATCTGCTTAGCATGAGGTTTCTTTAGCCAATCATAGCAACGATATGACATGCCACTCTTTGCGCTTCTTTCAAAGAAGAAATACTCTCTATTTCTGATCAAACTGTTTCGATAGCAGCGTCAACGCTAACGTCTTTCGGCGTAGCCACGTTGAAAACAAAGAGGAGAAGAGAGCACTTGTTGCTTTCTTCAAATTAAAAACCCGCCTCTACCTGTTAGTGCTGCAACATCATTGGTCAAAAGAGTCCGGTGAGTCCACGGTTTGCGACTCAAGCGGTTTGGTTGGCGCGATACAAGATGGATTTACAAGAGTTTTGGAAACTCCCAAATCTCGCGAGAATCCAGCTGCAGCACAAGGTTAAACATAACTAACTGTAACAAAAAGACAACATCCACTGAACAAATAACTTTGTTGATCATTTAATTTGAGATTTGAATGCTTTATCAAGACTTGCCTCTTATTCCACCAACATTCTACTACTGAATGTTCAAACAGACAAAGTGCCTTTGGACTAACAGTATGGAAGACATACATCACATATTTTAACAGCTCTCCAGGGCATGTATGTCATGTGGCAAGAAGGCTTGTGTGTAAGCTGATGAACCTCTGATGGCTTCTGGAATTTAATAAATGTATTTCCCAGCCTTACGACAATCTCTACCTACACTAATCAGTTCCCTGTTGCTAACACAGTTTTTTTTTCTTTCCAAAATTATGTCATCACCTAAATTATAGCTTTCACCCTTTTTCATCAACAGACAAAAGCTGTGTGCTGATATTGAGTGTGTTTCACCTGTTTGTAGGAGACGTAGATAGGACGGCTGAAGATGATCCACTCCACCACCTTGCTGCAGGGCGGTGTGGTCAGCGAGCCTGTGTAGCGGTAGTAACTCCCAAGGGATGATGGCAGCAAGTCCTTCAATACGAACGGCTCCAGTAATGTCTCTTTTTCTGGAGAGAAAAAGAAAGGGCGTGATCTGTATCAGAGGGTCTGAACCACGCTCCAGGTTTGACTGTAAATACCAGTGACCGGCCACTGGAGCACATCCAACCACGAGTTTCCAGTTTATGTTATTGATTGCATTTCCTACTGTGCCTGCCTTATTCATTGTCCTCCTATTTACAGACATAATTGCAGTGGATACAGTACATCTGCTATGTACCTTGAGTCCCGACAGCAAAATCAAGATTTTGATTTTATCACAGCAAGGTTGATCTATCTATCTATCTATCTATCTATCTATCTATCTAGTCTTACTGTTCTATCTGAAAGCCTTATGCTGTCCATCTCCCCTCATTGAAAAAAATAAAAAATATTGGAATTCCTACCGGCTCTTACTTTTTTTTTCTTTATGAATTGTCAGATTTTTCCACGTAAAAGCGATCAGACAGCTCTTAATTCAAATCAATTTTATTTATACAGCCTAATATCACAAATAAAATATGCAAACAGGATGGACTAAACTACATCCCCTGTCCTTAGACCCTTGTCATGGTGAGGAAAAACCATGGGTTGGGAGTCTTGAATCAAGAGAAGCATGAATAAACATGAAGAAACTTTCATTGTTTTTTTTAAAGATTCCAAATGCTGGGTACTGAATGGAAGAATAAAACCAGTAAATGACATCTTCAAAGCTGTAGTAGAGTATATTGTGACCCCACATATACAGAATACAGAATTTGCTCAGCAATCTTCCTGATGATTTCCTCACATCTGATGCTTGCTACAAAGCCCTGAGTGACATTTCAGATCAATTAGAGGACAAAAAATGCTGCATAATACAAATTATTGCTACAAACATATGTGTGTCATATTGAATAAGGAAATTGCTAAAAATAGATCTGAGATGTATAAAAAAAAAGACACACCAAATAAATACTTGTGTTGACTGTCTGTATATGATGGTAATAAACTTCTCCTGCTTAAGTCATCCAGAGTCTCTGCTGTCCATCTATGTGTTCCAGTACTTCTTAGCTCTAAGGCAGTAACCCAATTCTCTTACACTTTTCAAAAGAGATTTTTACTTTGACTAGATTGATTGGCACTTAGACAAAAGGCGTTTTATCCTTTGTGTTGAACTAATAAATTGTATTTTAATTTATTACGATTTATTTTGTTGTGTTTAAAAATTTAAATTTGCGAGGCAATACTTTATTATAAGTCTGTGTGGGGAGGGCACAGAGGTGTATGACACTTAAATAAAATATGCCGACAACAACCAGTTAATGCAGTGTATAAACTACAGAAATATGTAAGTACACCATGTGGAGGTCTTATGAGTTGGCAGATAACTATATTTACATAAGAATGTTACTCTCTGAAAACGTCATGAAGACAACTGAAGTCTTGTTTACACTGATTACATTGAGGGCAGCGGCAGCCATCTTTATTGACAAGTAGCAGGGCTGGGGGCCAACTCTCACGCATTCGCCGTGAGACTAATGCATTTGATTGGCTTCACATGCACTCACGCCACACTCCAAATTTCTTAAGTATCAATGAAGCTACAAATGGTCCTTATTAAATCTGTTCCGCTTACTTATTAGGAAAATCCTATATTGATGTAGATGCAGTTCACGTTTTTACTTGTAGACTGTGCTTACAAACTCATTAAATATGTACATTTGATACATTTGATGATACATTTGTCGATAACGTTCAATTAAAAGCCGCAGACTCTGATCAGAGCGTCTCTCAGTCTCTGAGCATGCACTCTTGGCCCCTCCCCTTTTCCCCCTAACAGCACCTAGCTTTGACAGAAGCTCTGCTCATGAGTGACTGTTTGTGCTTTGGGTTGTTCTGTTTTAGCGCTAGCCATCATGAAATCTGCATTTAATTTTTCTATGCTACTTTTTAAGGAGTGTAATAAGGGGGTATAGAGTGTAATTACGGGTACAGAGTTTAATTAAGGGGTATAGTGTGTAGTTAAGGGGTACAGAGTGTAATTTAGGGGCATAGTGTGTAATTAAGGCCATTGACACAATTTTGTTCAGTTTGTTTTTTTATCTGCTATATGGTTATAACAGGCAGGGAGGTGGACAAGGTGGGAAGCGACAGAACACATCCCTGTGGGCAGCCTGAGCAGAGCAGCGGTCTTATCGGTTTGAGTTAACCTCTGTCAATAAAATGAAAGCAGCTGTGTCACTACACAGTGGATGTATTAAGCAACTTAAATAATACATTTATTGTAAATCCCATTATTTTCTCATATGCCCATTGAAAAATAAAAAGTCATGTTTTGAGTCTGACTTACATGAAGGCCATAACACTTTCATACATGGTTATTACACATGAAACAGCCCCCACTGGAAGCCTTCAATAACAGCGGCGTTAGTGTAGCCTGCACCAGAACACAGCTTTCAGTCTTTGTAGTAAATATAACTCTTCTATAAGGGGGCGCATTACTTGATTGTAAAAGCCCTAGTTGGGGATGCTTTGTGGAGAAAGTGGCTGTTAAAAAAGTCACCTGGGGTCAATGACGCTCAGTTTTTAAAAAGTAGAGATGATATAAGTTGAGAAGGCAGTTTAAAGAATAAAAGGATCGAGACTCCTTATCTGTAGTGTGTTATATGGCTTCATTTGCACATGAAAAGAGGGGACATTTCCTGTCTGGATGAAACAATATATTTGTGGTGGAAAGTGCATTTTACAGCAGTGAACAGTCTCTGTAGTCTTTTATCAGATAATTGTTGGAACTTATGTATAGCTTGGATTTGTTTGCAATTCATATTTTGCAAAATACAGTTTGCATTTTTTTTTTTTTTGACTGATCATGTTAAATGAATTTATTATGTTTGTTGATGCAATATCTATCAACATATTCTTCATAATCCTGCCAATCAACCATGATGCCATGTTGACTTCTCCTGTTTAATAGTAATAGCAGTGTCTATGCCTTTTCTAGTTTGGTGACTACATTTTTTGTTGTGTTGCTTGGATGTAACAAAAATAAAGCTGACTTAATGATAGACTTTAATAAAAAGGTATTAAAAAAATTTATTAAGTTGATCTAAAGAAGACTAAGGCAAAAACATCATCACAGAATAAAATACTAGGCACCCGTAGACACTGAGTGTGTGATGTTTTGTTGAATATTAATAAAGCTACAACCTAATGAGACTGTTAAGCCTGTCTGGACATGGATCTTGGTGTTGTGTAGACCTGTGTTTCCCAAATTTTTTTCAGGAAACACACTTTTTGAATGTAACAAACCATGGTGACCCTACTACCCCATCCACAGATATATTATTGGTGTTGATGGAAAATATTATAGTTTTTACCCACAAAAACCAAATATGTGGGAAAAGAGTGAGCCCTTCTGTCTTTATTCCACACAAACAAGACCACCAGACAATTATAGCATCATAACAATGCGAAGCACACACTGTGAACATGAAGTGTTCTGTGAAAGATACTTTGTGCTGCTACTTTTTGTAAATGCAGCAATTTACCAAAACAATGAAAATTAAAGCTGCAAGAGGCGATAAAAGGGCTCGCCCCCCTTGCAGGGGCACATGTCCTTGGCAGGACTGCATTTCATGCTTTAAAGTACAAATTTCATGATGATGTCAAATGTGTCTCCAAAGCCCAATAAAACAATATTGCAACCCCAAACGGTCGTTACACGTTAAAACTTATTAAAAATGTATGAATAACTTTTTTAAAGACAGTTTATGTTGAGTTTGAAGTCCCTCAAATAAAAAATGTTAACCTTGCTCTGCAGCTGGATTCTCGCGAGATTTGGGAGTTTCCAAACTCGCATAAATCCATCTTGTATCGCGCCAAGTAAACTGCTTGGTCAAACCGTGGACTCACCGGACTCTTGTGACCAATGATGTGGCAGCACTAACCGAAAGGGGCAACTTTTTAATTTGACGAAAGCAACAAGCACTCTATTCTCCTCTTTGTTATCAACATGGCTACGCCAAAAGACGTTAGCATTGATAGAACTGAACTATCAGAAGTAGAGAGTATTTCTTCTTTGAAAAAAGAGCAAAGAGTGCCATGTCATATGAATGGTTGCTATGATTGGTTAAAGAAATCATGGTAGGTGGATACTAGTCGGTGCTTCATCCAATCACCTACCCTTTTGCAAACGCTTTCAACGGGAGCTTTCCAAGATGGTAATGTGAAACAGACTATGTGGAGCAGTTCAATCTGGTGGAGTCAGGTTGAAAAAGGAGGACATGGTTAAATTAAAAAGGTTAAAAAAGAGTGGTCACATGTTAAATTCAAAATTGCTGACTTTCTGTGTGTGTTAGGGCATGGTCCTCGTCAACTTTTTTGCTCATGATCTTATCCTGGATGTGTTTACCAAATTTCATTAGGCTACAACAAACTCAATTTTTCACTTCCCATTCACTTTTTTCACATATTTGGGGCATTCACATGGCAACACGGATGTAGATAAGGGGTCTTTGTGATTTGGTTTTTTGATCTTCAGGACATAAGGGAAGTGTGTCCCAAATTTGATGTCTCTATGACAAAGTAAATTTTTGGTCTTAAATATAAATTTGTAGGGGGCTCTGGAGGGCCAATTTTTAAGATAGACCCATTACTTCCATATTGTAGCGTCCCAGTGGTTTGGGCCACAATGGTTGCTGGGAAATTGTTCTGTTATGTCAAACCATGAGTGAGGATGGGGTATTAGCGGGTTAAATGCAGTTCTGTTAAACGTTCAGTTGTTAAAAAATACAGCAATATTTGAGTTCTACTTCGATTCCTGTGTGATACTTACCCATTGCTCACCACATTGGTGTCAGGAGTGGGATTTGCAAAGATGGTTACGCTACGAGGAATGAAATCACTCATTGCTCAACTCGAAGCGATCCTGGGAGAGAACGCCAGGTCACGTTGGAAGAGCGATCTAGAGGGAGATACTGGCGATCGACCAGATGGAGTGTGCAAGAACCCAGCCTCTTAAAGAGCAGCGGGCTGGGTTGCCGCTGCCACTTCGTCATTGGCACCCAGGGGAGCCCTGCTTTCCAGCCGAAGACGCCCCAGGGACTCACCAGCTGCCGAGAAAAGTGGCTGCCGATCCGGGCAGGACATGCAGAGCACCTGACCAGCTGCTCCAGCCTCACTGACACTCAGCGATCAAACCACACCGCTACAACGGAGAGGAAATAGCCGACACCTACCTGCTCCAACTTGCCATTCAGAATAATGGGTGGTCAGCAGAGGAGATAGCAGGGCATGTCGCTCTTGCTCTGGATGGGATAGCACTGCAGATATTGACAGACCTCTGGCCACAAGAGCTCCGTGACTAGCCGAAGCGGCAGGTGGCTATCTGGCACCGTTTCAAGCTCTATGTGGATGAAGCCCCAGACCATCTTGCCAAGCTCCGTAGAGACCTACCTGAGAGCCTGGGTACCTACGAAACTGCGCAGCTACACACCCCAACTTCAGCGGGGATGTCCAGGCCTTTGTCCGGGGGCTATGGCCGGAACACCTAAAGGAGCACATGCGTCTGTTTTCAACCAATCAACCAGGAAGCAGTGCTGGCCAAGGCATAATGAGTAGAGTACATGCTGTGTCCCGAGGGATATCATCGCCATGACGACCATTGCATCAACCAGGCTGTCGGTGAAGAGGGCTTTGCGGAAGAAACAGCGCAGTGTGCCACCACAGCACCACCATGGAAAAGCTCCGGAAGACCTGACGGCTGCTACAGGTGCAGGGCAACTGGCCACATTGCCCACTACTGCCCAGCCCCAACACCACTTCACCAGCAGCCGACTTTAAACTAGAGTGGAATGGTATCAACGGGGACTTACCACTGAAGTCACATCCACCCCCAACACAGGGTCCACCATCTCCCGTGTCTGACCAGTGATCGAGCCAATCTCAGGTAGTCAGACTCCGGGCAGATGGAACACCACCAAACAATGCATCACCACTGTCACCGGTGCCAAGATGCTGGGAACAAAGAAACTTCGGGGCACAGTGGCCAACCACCAAATACAGCATCAGTTCTGGCTTGCCCAGATCCAGGACCCCTGCATTGTTGGCCGCCCTCGTCACCTGCCCCTCGCCAAGCGGCTGGCAGCCCAGTAGAGGATTGAGTAGATGCTACGGTCAGTCCCTGGGAAGCACCTGCAGTCTGGCCTGATGGAGAGGGTACTGGCAGACATCCCATTTAACCGCTGTGTTAAACACGCCACTGACTTCCCAGGACCTGAGGGACATCCTCCAAGCCATCCGCTGGGCCGGGCTACATCTCTATCCAAAAAAGTGCACCTATCCCGCCGGGAGACTGCCTTCCTGGGCCATGTCGGGAGCAGGGAGGGAATGTCCACTGACCCAGCCAAGGTGACTGCAGTCTGGGAGTGGCCGACTCCAAATGACATTGCTGAGCTTAGCAGCTTCCTGGGCCTGGCCTTCTACTACCGCAGATTCATCAAGGACTTTGCAACTATCGCCAGTCCCCTCCACCAATTAAGCCAGAATGGCCAGGCATTCCGGTGGACCAAGGACTGTGCTGCAGCCTTCAACCGACTCCACTCCACCCTGGCTGATGCTCGATGTCCAGGTGCCATTTCTGGTTCCAGGGTGGCAGCCTTGCAGTGCATGGTGGCAGCATACGGCCAGGAGACCAACGATTGCCAGCAGCTCAAACAGGACCAGCAGCAGAATCCAGTCCTTGCCTGGGTTAACACCTGGGTGGGGGGCGGTCAACGGCCAGAGTGAAGGGCAGTGTCAGCGATGGACCTGTAGACCAAGGCGCAGTACTCCCAGTGGCCCAGCATCAGCACCCAGAATGGCCTGCTCCACTGCTGCTGGAGCTTCCTGGACAGGCGGTGGGAGATCCTGCAGCTCCTGGTTCCCCGATGCCTGCGGAGCAGAGTCCTCCACTGGGTCCACAGTTTGGTTGGGGCAGCGATTCTACCACTGGTGTGACTCCTGTACCACACAGAATGGCCCCACTCCCATGCCCCATGTCTCTACCAAGTTTCATTTTTCTGTATTGGAAAAAATGGGCTAAAAAATGGGCTTTAAGTTTCCATAGGCCCATTGTATTTGGAATTTTCACAGGTCACCACTGAGTAATTTTTTTTAACTCTTTCCCCCATAAAGACGACATTTGACGACCCCCCCTGTATCCTTAATGACATGTTTTGACAACTCTGCTATATCCCAAAAAACGTCATTTGACGACCATCCGGTTTTTCGCTAGTAACAGAGGCTGTGATAGGTGGTCGCCACCAAAACCCATACTAGGCTGACCAATAGGATTCAAGGATACATTTTCGCCGATTTTTTCCGAAGTTAGCCAAAGTAGCTTGGGAAAAAAACAACAACACGAAGCACGCGCAATGGCAGCATGGCGGCGGTGCACAGTTTTAAAAGCGATGAGGAGTGGCGTTATTTCATGGATAACTTTGCAGAAAGTGACTCTGACTCTGACTTTTATGGATTTCAAAGTGATGAGGACTTGGATTACACAGTGGAAAACAATGATAGCGACAACATTTCGGAGAGTAAAACTTACTAAGACGAGCCTGCCGGTGATACGTCTGCATGGAATCCTGTGATATCCGAACTTTGTTCTTGATTATGGACCGAAATTGCCCCGAAATCTGGATGTTGCTGAGGCTAGTCCGCTAAAATATTTCAGTCTTTTTTTCCAAAATGAGGTGTATGACAGCATTGCTACAGAAACAAACGCTTATGCAGCGCTCTGCACTCGAGAAAGTGGCCAAGCAGACAAATACTGGATACCCACTGAAGGGGAAGAGATGAAAGCGTTTTTTGGATTATCGATACTTATGGGTATAAATCCCATGCACAAATATTCGGATTACTGGTCTGGAGATCCATTCCTGGGTGTCAACGGGTTTCAGCGCGTCATGACCATGAATATGTATGAAAAGCTTTCTCAGTACCTACACTGCAATCACGCTGCAGCGCGTCTTGATAGAAATGATCCTAGTTATCATCCCATTGCAAAAGCCGCTCCTATAGTTGACATGGCACGTCAGAATTTCAAAATGTACTACAAGCACAGTCGTGACATCTCCATTAATGAAGCCATGAAGGGCTACAAAGGTAGAACAGAGCTACACATGTAGATGCCTAAAAAGCCAGAGAAGTTTGGAATAAAATTTTGGGCAAGGAGTGATGGTAGGACAGCTTACATGTCTTACTTTCAGTTATATTCAGGCAAGCGTGATCAGACTCCTCTTCTGCAGCTTCGTGGACTAGGTTATCGAGTTATTCATGATATGACACGGGACTTAGTTGGCCTAAATCAGTGTTTACTTTGACCATTTTTTCTCTTCAGTTTTCTTGCTGGAGCATCTCCTGTCAGACCACATATATGCTTGTGGGACAATGTTGACTACAAGAAAAGGTGTCCCCCCTGCCATGAAAAAAAAAGAAACAGCTCAAGAGACAGCTGCCCAAGAGAGGTGACATCATGAGCTTTCAGAAAAACAACGTCACTGTGACTGCCTGCAATGACAACAACATTGTAATTGTTGCTCACAGTTGCCTTACTCATCCAAGTGAAATGATTACCTGTGAACGGCAGGTGGGCAGACTGAAATTGACTGTGCCACAACCGCAAGCTATCAACAGGTATAACCAACACATGAATGGCCTTGATGTACATGATCAACTAAGGAAACAGTATGCAGCATCACGTGCCAGCAAAAAGTATTGGAAGTACATCTTATGGTTTGTGGTTGACTGCTGCCGCGTGTAAGAGAATTGGGTTACTGCCTTAGAGCTTCAAAGTATTGGACCACATGAAAGGACTGAAGAGAGTCTGGATGTCTTAAGCAGGAGAAGTTTATTACCATCAAATACAGGCCCGGAGACAGTTGAACAGTCAACACAGCATAGTATTGAACATTCTAGTCTGGCTATGCTTTTATTGGTCAGAGCTTTTAATACCTCATAGAAGGTCAATATGCAAACAGTACAATAACAAAAGAGTTGTTATTCAGTTGTTATTCAGCTGATTAGGCTCGAGGTTGGAGACAAGTTATCCTGCAGGTGTCTGAGTCTATCTGTTGACAGAGCCCAAGGCTCAGGGCATCACAACCTTACAATAGATCTCAAAATTCTCTAACACCGCGTAAATGCCTGGATTATGTACAAGCTGGCATCAACCAGACAGTTGGGATCTTTCCCTGTAGAGGCGCTATGCCCAGAAGGATTTTGTCTTGGAGCTGAGTAAGGAGTTGATCAATGACTTCTCCAGCAGAAAGCGAGCTGCATTCCAGTTCGCTGTACAAGAGGAGAGAGCAACACACAAATCAGGCACTGCGTTCATCCTATTTCTCTCGTTGGGCAAGTAGCAAAAAACTTGCTTGACTTAATGCTGGGTATTCAGACGAGACGCTTACTCACTCAGTCAGACTTAAACTTGCCCCAGACAAATTTCCCCGTTAGCCATCTTTAGCCGAGCACAGGATTGCTTTAATTTCTGAGCTGAAAACTTTGTTTAAAGAAGTAAATGACTCCAGCAGCCACTTCCTTCGAAGCCACTTCCTCCGAAGTCAAGGCCAGTGTCCTTCCTTGGTTCAAATTAACCCCAAATGGAACAGGCTTTCAAGTGAACGAGCTGCATCATCGAAAAGTCCTGCCTTCTGTCTACATTCACACCCACGGGAGTAAAAACTACAGTGGAAAGCCCAAGATAGAAAAATTGCTTTTTATTTGACATTTTATGAAAATAAAGGTGGAACAGGAGAAGGAGCAGTGGCACTTTGTGGCTCGTTGCCATCGGAGGTTCTAGCGGCTGGGCAGATACGTAAATGTGCTGTTAATAAAGCTAATTAGCCTCACAAGTGCCTGTCAGCTGCAGAACTCAGCATAATACCAGGCTCTGACTGAAGTAAGACCACCGACTCTACCTGCTGTGACAGCTACAATACTTGTCTTGGCTTTGACAATAATAATAACCATAATAATAGTTTAATGATCAATAGAAATGCAGTCCTCTGAAACAGATCTCACTTCTCATGTATGATTTCATTTACCATTTACTTTAAGTATGTTTTATTTTACAGTAAGAGTTTATTTTAAAGAATATATCAGATCAATGAACAATAAATCCTTTCTCTGTGCTCAGGTCTCCTATTACTTGATTTGTAAGTGTCCTGCGGCATTTCTATCATGGGAGAAGACATCAGAACAGAGGGACATTCAACGTTGTGTTTTATATGTTTCATGTTTGTATACATCATTTGAGTATACTTTATGACGTGAATTTGCATTAAATTATCAAATTACTGAATTTTGCGTGCAACTGTTCTGTACACATCACACAACAACTTTATTAGTTTTATGAGCAAAATACAAACAGACTAAAAGCCAGATATTATAAGGTAATTTAATTTAATTCAACAAATACAAATGAAAATATATGCCCAGCTGCTGGTAAAGCAGTCCTTGGTGGGTACATGAGTTGATGAACGTCTCCGTTAATTCCTTCGTCCCTGCAAAACTGCAAAATGAAAATACTCCTTTTTATATTGTTTAAGGTTTTGATTCTCTAATGTAATGAACGAGATAAAATAAAATGAAAACAGACTTTTTAAAAAGCTTAATAAACACTCGTAATTTAACTTTTCACTGTACAGAGGGGGGCGGCACCTGCTAGCTACCAAAGCTACTAGCAGCGATAAATGACCGCGCTAAAAACAGCTCAAAACTGCTTTTTACGCAACAGGGTGAAAGCAATATTTAAATACAAAAAATTTGATTATAAATATCAAAGTTATATTTACTTCTAAACTTAAAATCTGTGTTAGAAAGTGCTGCTTCTATGCCCGGCTATTTTTTTAAGTAAGCGGCGCGGTGCATTATGGGCAATCTTCGGAGGGCGAAGGCACCAAAGGAACCACAGATTTATCCTTGGTATTCTGGCCCAACGGAGGACACATGCCTTGGTAGGCGGTGAATATTGGAACACGCCTTTGGCGGCAGGTGATGACGTGGATGCCTTCCCCAGTGCTTTCAAAGGCAAGGTGCCTTGACATTGAGAAACACCTTCCCTTCCTTCCTTCAAGTCCCGGAGACTACAGCACTAGCAATATTAGCATTAGCAACAAAAGGCTAAGCCCTAGCAACGTAAGGCTTAAATCTGTTTGCAATTCGTTTAAAATGTAACGAGACAAGAGAAACTGACCACAATGCTAATAAAAATATAGTGAATAGAAAGTTAGTTACCAGTCTAGAAGATAAGCAGCCAGCTCAGAGTCCAATTTTAGAATAATGCAGTCGCGTAGTTCTCCCCATCTTTGGAATGCAGTTCCAAAATTTATTCACGTTTTATTTCTTTTTCGTCCCATTTGCGCTTTTCTGGTCTCTTTACTCCTTCTGTTTTCCTTTGTTTATCATGTTTAGCAGTCTATGCAGTAACAGCTAATGCAGGAATAGCTACCTTGCCCTCTGAGACTTCGGCTGCCATGTTGTCTCTGTTTACCAGTTGTGCACGCGCAGACCATGGCAAAGACATTGTACAGCAACAGTCCCTGGGTGTCAGTAGGCTTGTGATTGGCCAAGAACTCCCCGTCCCTGCGTTGGAGTTGCTCCTATCTCTATTTAGTGTTCATTTCTTAAAATTGCTCAAAATAAACAGCAGATGGCAACATAGAGAATATTTTTTTTCAAAAACCATTGCTTTTGCAATATACTACATGGGGTCTAAACCATTTTTTACAACTAGATGAAAAATATATTAGGTACTGGAGTTTTCAGGCTAGGCTAACTGAGTTAGAGGGGAGAGGCTGAAGAAATAATGTCCAGTTGGTTGGACTACTAATTTTTTTCTCAGCTACTACAGGATGTGTTTGATCATGAGACCTTTCCCTCGGCACAGGAGTTGGACCGTGCGCACCATAGATAACACAAAAAAGACATCAAAATAACCTGTTCAGGATTTACATAGACTACCACCCTGAAGTAGTGAGCAAGAGGAGGGAATACAGGTCAGCAATGTCATTGCTATACAAAATGGGACTTAAACCTTCCCTGCTGTACCCTGCAAGACTCTGTATCACACAAACTGACGGCCGCATTTGGCTCCATGGCCGAAGCTGAGAGGTTTAGTAAGGACTTTAACGTTTTAATTGTCTCACTTATATTTATTACTACTATTTGTACTATTTGGACAGTAACGCACTTTCTACTATGGGGCCTGTTTTGTGGTGGGAAATTTATCTTTATTGTTTAGTCAGCGGGTGGGGGTGTTAATTTAGGCAGCTTTTGAATGGAGGTGTTGCAGTTAGATAGGGTAGGTGTGCTGTTTGTTCTAGCAGCTGGTATGACCTGGGGGTTCAGGGTAGGGTTTTTTCATCCCACTGTCAGTAATAGCAATGTTTGGTTTGCTTTTTATTTTTATTTTTTGGATCAACCAGAATACACACAAGGCCTGAACCATCCTGTAAAGAGGAAGAAAGCTCTTACACATCTGAGGAATTTAGAAACAGGGATTGCGTTCCTCCAGGAAACTCATCTCAGGAATCCAGATTATCTATGTTTGAAATGTGGGTGGGTGGGGCAACTTTTTCTTTCAACTTTTGGGCTAGGGGGGTTGCCATACTAATTAATAGAGATGTATCCTTTATTCCATCCACTTCAATATTAGACTTCAATGGACGCTATATAATAGTAACTGGTACATTGTATAACCTCAATGTTGTATTAGCTAATGTATTTTTTCACTGATAATAAACTGATTCAGAATGTACAGTTGTGCGAATATCAACCCATAGTAGTATCTGACCATGCTACACTCCTGCTTAAACTCAATATACCTGAAGCAAAGGCCCCCAGAAGACGCTGGAGGTTCAACTCTCTTTTATTGTCCGATGAAAATGTTGTCAAATTCTTGTCAGACCAAATTTCCTTGTTCTTAGTTATTAATGTGACCCCAGATGTTTCCAATCAGGATCTACACACAATTTAGGAAACACTTCAGCTTCTTGAACATGAGCCTCTCCAGTAGAATAGCATCAAATAATTTCTTCCTTCCATCAATGCAAGACGCTGCTTTTAATAAGTGGTTTGTTGAAGGTTGAAATATTTTAAAGATCTTTATATTGAAAACAAATTTTCCTATAATCTATATATATATAATCTCCCTGTCTCTCACTTTTTTAGATACTTGCAAGTCAGGCATTTTGTTTTGGGTTCAGTTCCAGGATTTCCTGACAAACCAGCCAGTAATATAATTGATGAACTAATGTCTTTCAACCCAACTAAAAAAGGAGCAATTTCACTTATGTTTAGTTTAATTTCTTATTTGCATCTGAATCCACTTATGCTGCTTTTTGGTGTTGCTCCTGAAGGGTTAGGGCTACCTGTTGGGGGGCACAAGATTATTGCGTTCTCAACACTGTTAGCATGCCGACTGATCCTTTTGAGATGGAAGGACGCTGCCTCACCCACTGTATCACATTGCATTAGAGATGTGTTATTTAATTTAAAACTGGAGAAAATCAGATGTGTAATGAGAGGTTCTGAAAAGAAATTCTACCAGATTTGGAAATCCTTTTTATTTTTCTTTAACCAACCCTCGACACAGGTTCAGGAATAGATGGCTTTGGATTTGGTTACTCTGGTTGGTCTGGTTTTGGACTATATTGCTGTATAAGTTTCATTTCTGAATGTCTTTTGTATTGCTTCAATTGACAGTGTGGATGGGCAAGGTTAGTTTATTTGGGGTGGGTTCTTTTATTTTTCTTGGTTGCTTTTGTAATTGCTTTTTCAATGTAACATTTTCAATAAATATATTAAACACTAAAACCAAGCTACAGCAGTAACTCTGGGTTTTCAAAGTCAGAGCTGCTACAGTGACAGAGAGCCTCAGAACTGTAAAAAGACCCAGTACTCTCAGCCTTTTTTCTGGGACAATCTTACATTTCTAATTTCTCTTCCCGTTTAATGTGCGTTATAGTGTGTTTAAATTGGACAGGTGATATGTTGGACATTCTTTCTTCTTAACATGACCTTTTAACAGGTAAGAGAAGATCATCTTTGTGCAGTGTTTAGCTCCTCCCTTCAGAAAACTGTACGAGGTGACTTCTGACAATGAAAACCTTTCCATTCCCAAACCATATCTCTTAAGAGGGAGTGTGCCAAAGTTGTATTGCAACTCACATTAGTATAAAGTTATTCAGACAGGAATGTTTGCTCCACTTCACCCCCTTCTCTCATGTCATTATCAGCCTGTGTCAGTCCTCAGAGAACTCAAGATAGACAACTCTTTTTGCTGCAACTCTTGTATGCAAATCAGACACAGCCTTTTACTGTGCTGACTACACCGACATGAATTTTGTCATTGGGCATTTGTTCCACTGCAGTTTCATGTAAAATGCAACAAGGCATTAGTTACAGAGAGGAGTCTGACCTGCAGAGCCAGACAGGCTCAGTAACAAGACAAGAAAGCCCTGTAAAAGATGTAACTGCCCACTGCTTTGTACGGTAGCAGTGGTGGCAAATTAGCCCAGAACCTTCTCTGCAGGACTGATTGAAGTGAGGGGAGTGGTCTTTGTGTAAGATGAATTATGCAGCCTGTGGAGTTTATCCCTGACAGCTGAGCAAGAGATGAAGTGCATGCGGTGGCGTGTTATCAAAGTTTAGTTGTGAATGCTCCTAAAATATAGGTCTCTGTTGTTGTGATGCACCACTGGGGGACAAGACAGAACATAGCTTTGGGGTAAATGTTTTGATTGTGACAAGGATGCACTGCACCAGAGGGAGGGCATACATCAAAGCAGAAATATAAAATCATATGTAAAAGCAATTAATTTGTTTATAAGAAGAAAATAAGTCACTAAATAATGATGGAACTTTGAAACTTTGATGAGATCAATTAAAGCATGAGTAGCCTCAAGTTAAAGTGCCATAAAACATGAGGGTTTGAAACTAAAGCCTTTCCATTATGGTACATGTGCATTTGAGAAGGAGATGCTCTTTGTAGTTAGCAAACAACATAAATAGAGAAGTTAAAAACACACCTGCAATGCATTCACTTGTACTCACATACCTGTATCATTCCACTGTGTGCTGTAATAAACAGAAAAGAATAGCACCTGAGCAGAAAATAAGTGTGTGATATTAAAACACAGTATACGCATATAAGGTGTTCTGCCTTTAAGCATCTAAAAAGGTCTTCAGATTTTTAGCCTAGAGGCAAAAATTTGTTATTCCAAAATGGAGATAAAAGTAGCACCGCCAGATTGATTTTGGACATGTTTAGAGGAGGTATGGTGAAGATATTGGTCAAAAGATGCTGAGGTTAGAGCTGCCAGGAGGCCGAAAGGAAGACAAAAGAGGAGGTGTATGGATGTAGAGAAGGAGACATGAAGGTAGTTGGTGTGAGAGAAGAAGGTGTAAAGGATAGGGCTAGCTAGAGATATATGATTCATTGTGGAGTCCACTGAACGGAGAACAAGTTCTGTATTTAAATTCCCCAAGCTTTTATTTTGAGTGTCATTAATGGCCGGGTGGTTACTGTGGCAACGCTCATTGGCTCATTCCCTTTGCAACTGAATGAACAGTCTGACGATCTGTATCATAACGGCTCTGTGATTAATTTATTTATATAAAAATAAAGTTTAGAGGGGTGTGGGGAGGAGTCTGCATGTCCTCCCCATGTCACCGTGGGTTCTATCCAGGTATTCCGGCTTCCTCCCACCGCCCAAAGACATGCATGTACAGGTCAATTGGCAACTCTCAAGTATCCCTAGTGAAAGAATGTGAGAGTGAATGATTGTCTGTCAATGTTCGTCTCTAAATGCAACTAACTAGGCATTGTCCAGTGTGTATCCTGACTAGGGCCTAAAGCTGCTGGGATAGGCTCCAGCCACCCGCGACCCCTAATGGGAATAAGCAGTAGAAAATGAATGAATGAATGAATGAATAAAGTCTAGTTTAGTCAATGAGAACATGTTTTATCTGTGTGAAGGATAAGAGCGTTAAATACATTTTCCAACTGTTTATTTTATCTCATTGTATAGAAAATGTTTGTTTAGGCGAGGTTGCAGAGTTCAGCAGGGAGACAGCTGTAGGGAAAAAGCTGTTCCTGAATCCGCTGGTCTTACTCCGCAGGGTCCAGACGTGTTTGTCAGAGACAACATTTCCTTTGGACATCCTCAATGGCAGAAAGTGGAGTCCCAGTGATGCGTTGGGCGGTATTCGCCACCCGCTGCAGGGCCTTGCGGACAGAAACAGAACAGTTCCTGTACCAGACAATGAGGCCACTTACATGCACAATAAAAATCAGATGACTTGAGTTATCAGATTATTCAAGTGATCATGTAAACCGCACAATCTGATTTCCTTTATCTGATAATGACAGTTATATGATTATGAGAAATCAGATAAACACACCTAGATTTCTACCCAATACTCCAATATCTTCGTACTGATTTATTTCAATTTTGTTACATCTGCGCATGTGTAAAACAAAACAAAAAAAAGGCACGAAATGGAAGTGACTTTTTTTTGTTTTGTGGAGAACAACAAAAAAACAAACAAACATGGCATATAAAGGAAAGGACAGCAGCAGTGTGTAGCCTTTTTGCAGATCTATAAACTCCCACATTAGGATGCTAACGCTAAGACCGCAGGTGTCGCCATGTTCAGCAAGACAAGACCAAATGTTTTGAAAATAACAGGAAGGAAGTTTGTGTCTTACGTCACTATGTACGTACATGCACAGTACTCTGAAAGAAATCCGATAATTGACTGAAACATGTAAACCAGGGTTTTTTGATTATGGCATTTCTGAAATGCATGTGAACATGTCAGACCCAAGTTTTACAATCATCTGATTACAGTTATCGGATTATTCTGGTCATGTAAACGGGCTCAGTGATGCAGTTGGACAGGATGCTCTCAATAACACACCGGTAGAAGTTCAACAGGATGGCTAAAGACACATGGTTCCTCCTCAGTGTTCTCAGGAAGAAGATGCGCTGGTGAGCCTTCTTGACCAGGTTGGAAGTGTTGGTGGTCCAGGACAGGTCTTCTGAGATGTGGATCCCCTGGAACTTGAAGCTGGAAACACGCTCAACAGCCATCCAATTAATGTAGATGGGGTCATGCGTGCCTCCTTTCTTCCTCTTGAAGTCCACAATGAGCTCCTTGGTCTTGCTAGCGTTAAGGAGCAGGTTTTTGTCCGCACACCATGCAGACAGGTGCTCTACCTCCTCCCTGTAGGCTGTCTCATTGTTGTCGCTGATGAGGCCAATCACCATGGTGTTGTCTGCAAACTTGATGATGGAGTTGGAGCCATGCACAGGTCTGCAGTCGTGAGTGTAGAGGGAGTAGAGGGCTCAGCACACAGGCCTGTGATACCCCAGTGTTGAGAGTAATGGTGAGGTTGTGTGTGAGTGTTGTGTGACCTAACATGCTGAGGCCTGTTGGTCAGAAAGTTCATTATCCAGTTGGAGAGAGAGGTGTTAATGCCCAGGTCTCCAAGTTTGGTGGTTAACTTGGAGGGAATGACATGTTGAGATGTTGAATGCTGGACTAAACTCCACAAACAATATTCTAGCATATGTATTGTTATTGTCCAAGTGTGTGAGTACAGAGTGCAGTGCTGTGGAGATTGCATCCCTCTGTGCTCCTATTCCAGGCGAGCTGTCCAGCACATGCCCTGAGCACGCGTCCAGGAATGCCGTCAGGGCCAGCAGCCTTGTGTGCGTTGAGGGACTGGAGGTCTACGGAGAGTCTGATCTTAATAGATGTCTTCTGGTTGTCCAGGTCAAGCATATAAATCATTGAGGAAGGAGACATCTGTGCATGTTGGGGTGGAGCTGGTGGGCTTGTAGTCACTGATGGCCTGGATGCCTTGCCACATGTGTCAGGGGTCAGAATTTGTGAAGTGTAACTTGTAGCAGTGCTTGGCCTTCTTGATGCCCCTCTTCAGGTTGGCCTTGGATAAACTGTAGGTCTGTGCATCACCTGATCTGAAGGTGGTCTTGCAGGCTTTCAGCAGGAGCCGGAAGTCCTTGTTCATCCATGGCTTCTGATTAAGGCACGTGATGATCTGTTACTGGGGTGTAATACTGTCAATGATGGAGTTTATATAATCCAGAACAGAGGAGGTATATGACTCAACGTCAGTTTGAGAGTCAGATGTAGCCTGGGTAGCAAACTTTACAACCCATCAAACTACTTTGATGATTTCAGACAGTGGATAAGTGATGAATACTTGGGGGTGAGGAACAAAGTAAGGTGATCTGATTGTCCAAGGTGGGTGGGGGGTGGGGGTTGCTTTGTAAGCTCCTGCTGTGTTTTAATAAACATGGTTCAAAGTTTTGTTTCCTCTGGTGTGACAGAAAACATACTGGTGAAATTTCCAGAGCTCTGTTTTTAAGTTCGAGTGATTAAAATCACCTGCAACAGTAAACACAGCCTCAAGGTATGCAGTCTGATGTTTGCTAATGGCTGCATGAAGTTCATTCATTGTGATCTTAGCATTAGTGTCTCGGGGGATGGAAGCTGTGGTAATCACAGTGGACATAAACTCATACATCAAGATTAACTGAGCAGTGTCTCTCAACAACAACAACAACACCAAGCATTATTTACATAAATGCAGAGTCCACCACCTCTGGTCTTACCGGAGTCATCTGATCGGTGTGTGTAGTGTCAAGTTAGCTCAATAGCTACATCTGGTATGGTGTTATTTAGCCAGGTCTCTGTAAAAATCTCCATATTACAATCCAAAAGTCTCTTGCTGTTGGTGATACAAAGTCATTCTTTTTCACCAGTGACCATACATTCGCGAGGAAAATGCTGTGTAAAGAGAGCCAGTGTGCTGTTAGCTTTAGCTTAGCTCTTAGCCCACCGCGCTTCCCTCGCCTTTGTTTACGATCTCGATGCCGCCTGCGAGCACTTCTGCCCGCCTGGGTGGAGTGCGTTTCCTCTGGTGTTTTAGAGATCTCAGGGATGAGTCGAAGATTGGTGATTAAACTGTTGGAGTGTAGTTGTTCGATATCCAAAAGTTTCTGCTGGGTGTATGATGTTAAAGAGAAGCTGTTCTGCATGAATAGACCTGAAATTAGCAGGAAAAGTACAGCAAATCTGCAAAAACTGGGGAAACGTTGAGCCTCGTGTTGTGCACGTGCCGCCATCTCTCCATCGCCGCTAAACAAACATAATGTTTTACTATTATTGTTATTTTGCCGAGTCTTTGCACAAATGTTGCATTTCATTTAATGTCGAAACAGCTGCGCCTAAACCTCGTGTAACACATCAGTAACAAGCAGCAATACAACTGCTTCAAAAATGTTTGTTTCAAATTCCATAAAGCTACTGAACAACGTTGCTTAAAAACTGCTGGCACTGAGCAATTGACATAATGGTATGTTTTTCTGGATGTGTGCAATAGGGATGGATGCAATGTGTGCTTGTCTGTTTTGTAAATTGTGTGGGTTGTATTTGTCATGTCTATGTTTTTATTGTAAGGCATTATGCTCATAGCATCAGTCCAAGACAAATTTCCCCAAGGGGACAATAAACTATTATTGTATTGTATGTTGTGTTTTGTCTAACCCAATGCAATTTTCTATTGAACATGTTCCGGTTGGTAATATGTTGACCTCGATAGTGAATGATATGTGATAGGATATATAAATTCCGACCACATGTAAGACAATGAATTGATTGTAACTATTAGTGTAGTTATTTTAACCCTGAGCACAATGTAAAAAGTAAAACATTCAGGACAAAAAACATGGAGATTTTGAAATAAAATTATTGTGTTGACTTTATACAGTAACAACAATAACAGAACCATGACAGCAGCGGAAACACAAGTCCGAATTACAATGATGAAATCATAAGCCATCATGGCAGTAAATCTAAACCGAAAGCCATTCCAAATGGCGTGGGACAAAAATAGGTAAGTATAGCTGTTTTTAATAATTTTCTAAAATAAGAACGTTAGCCCACCTAAAAGTGATTTAAAGATTTGAATAAGACTCACAAGTAGTTTTATGTATTATTATTATTATAATAGTTTTATATTTTATACCAAAGCAGCTACTCTGCTATAGGCCATTGCATTAAAATGAAGGAGGATACAGCGCGGCAAATGGAAAAGAGCAGAATAAAGCAATAGGCGTTGAGTGACGTTGGGTCGAGCACCAGCGCCCAGTGTGAATTGGCCTTAAGTAAGTGGTTCAGTTAGGTTTCTGTTTTTTGTTATCCATTTTTTATATCTTGTTTTCATATAACCTATTATACACAACCTAATACACACTCTCCACTGTACCCCCACCAACTATGGCTTCCCCTCTTGCCCCAATGTCTCCTTATGTATTTCCCACTTCCTGAAGTGTATCATATACCACTTTATCAATATACTAATGTGTATTCATACACACCAGTATGCACAATGCACACAAGGTTAAAAAGGAGGAGCATGATACTGCACTGACTGCCAGTGCTGCCAAGAACATTTCAGGGGAACAGATTGAGAGTGGTGATAGATTCCTTGAAAACTTATATTAGCCAAACTAACCAAATTGGCACAGATCTCTATTCCTAGAGCACTGGTACATTCTGAAAGATGCAGGGGCCTAGCGCTGCAGGGAACAGTACCGTTTAAGCCAAGGGTCAAAGGATGAAAGGGATCTGAGGAGCAATGGTGATATCATTTCCCCTTAGGTAATATAATCAGAAAGCATGGTGTTAATTTGCACTGTTGTGCCAACACTCAATTGTATTTATCAGTTATACCCCATTAGAAGGCAGATCATGGTAAATGATCTTCTCTTCTCTAAACCCAGAAAAAACTGCGTGATTATACAAGGCCCCAGAAATCTAAGAGACACACTATCAGACCATATAGTGACTCTAGATACTGTTAGTTTAGCCTCAAGTTCAACTGTTGGAGTTATATTTGACAGAAATTTGTAAAACTTTTTACTTTGAAATTTATCCAACTGTGGTGCGGAAAAACTAATCCATGAATTTGTTTTACTCGAGGTTAGACTATTGCAATTCTCTCCTGGCTGGATTCAAATAGCTCTTTGAAAACATTTACTGGAGACCTAGCAAGGAAATGGCTAGGCTGACCATCATATAAGCATATTGTTTGCTTATTTAGTTGGATCTTCATTAGCTTCTGTGGTAGCAGTTGCTAGTCCTCCTGGTGTCCCTATCATAAATTACAACAATTTAAATACAAAACCACTAAAAATAAAATAAAAAGTTTAGATGCACAATTACATCATAAAAATAAGATAAAATGCGTGCCATGTACAATTAGCATACGCATATGTACAGTCAATCAAATAGTGTAGCTGAGGTACGATTTTAGTGCCTTTATGAAAACATGAATACTGGTAAATTCTCTTGTTATTTTAGGTAACCCGTTCCATTCCTTAGAAAAAAAACAGACCTTTGTAGCAAACTGTTATTTGGACGAATGACATTAAGTCAAAATGAGTAAAATGAGAATTGTTGATCAGAATATTGAAGCTTTTCATAGAATGAGTTACGCCTCATTTACACTGACTGCGAAAGGGATTCCGTACGGAATCCGTAAGGACTGCCATTTACACCGGGTGCAGTGTGTGTGCTGTACGTGTCTGGAAATCTGCATCCGCGAGACCACAAAACCACAGGGATTCACGCTGAAGAGTTGAGTTCACGTGATAACATCCATGTAAAGAGAGAGGTGCTGATAAAAACTCACCAGTATATCCCAGAGCTCCAGCTATTTCACTCCATGCCTTCTCTTTTCTGGTGTTGTCCTTATAAAAAGTATGTGAAATATCATATGTGTGGTTTTGGACTTGAATCTCTCGTCGTCCGTGGTCTCAAATAACCCCTCGGACCCCGTCACTGCACTTGTAATTTCTTCAACTTCATGAAAATCCACATGCGGCGTCCGGAAAAAATAGACTTCTTGCGGAAACCTTCCGGAGCTCCGGATCAGGAGACGTAACACACCGCAGCTGGTGTAAATGCTTGCACTGACTACAACGGTTTCTATTCGTCCGTACGGACGCCGTTCCGTATCTGTTCAGCAGTCAGTGTAAATTAGGCGTTAGGTGACCTGTAAAATGTACTTTCTTAAGAACTAAAAGTAAGTTACACTGCAGTGTAATATTATAATATATAAGACAAATATAATAAGACAAAAAGCCATGCATATCAGTTACACTGGTGAAGTATGAAAATATTAACACTAATTGAGCACTTTGTGTTTGTAAGTGTATTGAATGTCTTTTTAAGAATGTTTTATTTGCAGCTGACCATATGTGTGAGCAGTATTCTAAATGAAAAAAACACTAACGGATGTACAACATCTTTCATAATAACATAACAACATAATAATAAAACAACACCTTTACCCATTTTACCAATAATATGGTCAATGTGGTGAGACCATGAATCCTGGTGATTGACTGTAAGACCCAGCAGTTTAATTAGTTTAACCTGATCTTAATTAAAACCCTTCATTGTAAAAAGCAGAGGATTGTTGTGCAGCTGTTCAACTCCAATTAGCACTGATTTTTTTAGATGCATTTAAAATCATATTGTTGTTATTTATCCAATTAACAGCATCCACCTCCCATTCCGGTGCTTTTGAAAATTCGGAGATACTGGTACAGAACAGAGAACTGGAACAGAGTTGAGTCATCAGCATACATGACAACTGAAGATTTATCTATTGCATAGGGCAAGTCATTGGTATCAACTGAGAAAAGGAGTGGACCAAGGCAACTTTGTTGAGTTAAGCCACAGTAGATACCAAAGCTTTTTGACGAGGAACCATGGTAATAAACTTTTTTGACTTCTGTCTGTTACACAGTTTTATCACAAAAACCACAGCAGCTACGTTTTTTCTAACTGTTTTGTAACTAAAGCAGTTTACCATTCGTAGACAGATCCTTTGTAACTCCTTCCACTGCATGATCAAAAGTGTTCTTACTAGCTCATTTACTGTATCGTTTGGTAACCTCACTGTAAAATAAAGACAAGCACTTGACAGACTTGCAAGACAACCTGCCACAACTAGAGGACATAACTCTAGGCTCCTGTCACAGGCCCAAAACGTGAATGACCTCACAGGGCATCGTCCTGCTGCCAATCTCCTTTTCCCTCCGGCTCGCGTTATTTTCATGTATTTCATTAAATGCTTGACTTCACGCTACGTCAAGAGCTTCTTGGAGCATGCTGTACTCAGTTTAAAAAAATATAAAGCTAAACAATAATGGCCCTTGTTTGCCTTTATGTGTTATTTATTATTTACTTATCCTGTGTTTGTGGGCACTTTGCACTTTTTGTCACAGATCTTGGCTTGGTAATGCCTTCTGGACTTTTTACTTGTTTAATGTAGACATGAGTATCATGTAAAAACCATCATGTTATCATGATATTGCTGCACTTTTTTTTTTTTTTTTTTTTGTCTTTGTCTTGGGGCCTATTGCCCAAAATAACTTACACTGCACTTTATCTATCAATGTAATTATGGGTTTTATCTAACTGTATCACTTGTCTGTTTGTCTGTCTGTTTTTATGATGTACTTTAATCATCTAACGGTGTCTTTACGGAACTGAGTGTCTTGTGGTTTGATTGCTGGGCTCTTGCGAATGATTTCCGATGTGGTGTTTAGCTGCAAATGACAAAGAAAAGGGAATCTGAATCTTCACCAGTTGTCAAGTGCATTATATCAATTATTTGTCATTTGTGCCAGGGCTATAGGAATAATTTTGAATCTGTTCACACAGAATTGTTTCCATTATTTTACTTTATTACATTATTTTACAATGCATTTTGTCTTTTTTTTTTTTTTTTTTTTTTAATAGGAATTATTTTAGACTCTTTCCACTGTGAGGGGAAAACACTACATACAACGCTGTAATTCCATATGCATCACATTTGCCACACAACTTTCTGAGCCCTCTGCACAACCCACATGGTCAGTCCTTTTCTGAAAACCTGTAGTATACAATTAGATACTTCTCAATTGCCCCCTGATGGAGTTATTCATGCTCCACAGTCAATAGCAGGCCCTAGGCAGCCGTTTTGAAAACCGTTGACTTCACTGAGGGTTTTTCCATGTCATTTTGGGGAGCAACATTGTTAATGTTTAAATTGTTACTCTAGAAATTGCATAAATGTTATTAGAGATAGTTCAATATAAAAATTTAAAATAAAATCACTATTTTACACATTATGTTGCAGAAAAATCTTTTTGCCCAAAAGCTAAAATTTTAGTATATTTTAGTATTTAATTAAACTAATTAAAAATAAAAATGTCACCTTAAATCATGTTTTTAATAGTATTCTATAATGGACATTGGGATTCACTATATGCTGTGTTTGTTGTACACACAGCCTAATTTTCAAAATTTCACTTGCTCTTCTTAATTTTTGCAAACAAAATTAAATGACTATGATCATCTATATTTCATATTTATCAATTAAAAAAAGAAATTCAAAGGACACACTTATTGGTTGTTTTTATGTTCAGATTTCAGATTTTTCTTTTGTCCTCAGGGACCCATAACATAATATCTTTCCTGTGAACATGGCTTTAACCAGACAGATTTACAACTTTAAGGACTTCTTCTGATGAAAGACATGATCTGTGACCTTTTGTCCTCAGAGACCCGTAACATAATATCTTTCCTGTGAACATGGCTTTAACCAGACAGATTTACAACTTTAAGGACTTTTCCTGATGAAAGACATGATCTGTGCTTAGCAGGTTTACTGTCCTATTTTTAATTTGATTTCTCTCATGCCTCACTCACATTTTGACAATGTACACATCTCATCATACAAAACCAAACACACACGAGTGTTTTGGATATGATCTTTACCATTCCCTGGACTTCAGCTTGGCCCTGAATTCTACAGCTGTTGTGAGAAGCTCCGGCACTTTTGGAGTAGTACAGAACTAAAGAAGTTCTCCTTCCTGAGGGCAGGGAGCTGATAGACCCACACTTCCCAGAAAAGACCTGTATCAGTTCTAAACATTTATCAAAGGATGGTTTGGTGAGGGCTGTAACTTGCGCTCCATTCTGAAAATGCTTTATCAGTTTTACTGAACAACTTTGGTGAATTCACAGGGTTAGTTGCAGCTGTGACAATAATCTTCACTCAGACTGGTAACCATAGGTAACTGAACAAAGCCTCAAAGTCATTTGAGGTGGTTCTTTGACATGAAGTAAATAAGCATCCTCTCAGAGTCTGAGAGGGTTCACTGTCTGAAAATCTCAAACGTCAGTTTGCTCACCCTAGCTGTCAAGTGACCACTGTTGCCTTAGGCAGGAGAGAGGAAAAAACATTGTGGCGTGCTGTAGTGGCTTATTGATTTGGCAATATTTGTCATTGCTAAGACACAGTAAACAAAAAAAGCGAGAGGAAAAGATTTCAGAGATGAAGTTTGGTCTGGACCTAGTTCAAAACAGAAAACTTCTAAAGGTAAGTGGCACAGTTTGCTCCTCATTAATCAGTTGTTATTTCTGTGGTTCATTCAGTTGTGTTCAGTTCAGAATATACTTTATGTTTCATAATAATGTATTTGAGAAGCTGCTTGTTGTTCATTAACTACATGAGCACTTCTAATGTGTTTTTCTGTAACCTCAGTTTTGAGTTTACATTTTCTGTTTTTTACATATTCTCCATATAGCACATGAACCATCAAAGGGAGTGAAAATGAGCTGTAACAGGTAATGCCTTGCCCAAAACAAAGTGTAAATAGAGAATAAAACATACAGTAACTCATACATTGGCTGCTGCCCACAGTGGTTTAGTTTGGTTATTTACTAATGTGTGAAGTCTATATTCTCTATTTTTCTGTTTATTTAGGAAGAGAATAGGAGGTAAAACAGGACGACTTCTGCAGAACTCCACAATCCCAAACTACAACCATTCATTCATCTGAGGGCCTACACCCTGGACAATGGCCAGTTAGTTGCAGAGCTTTAGGCAGACACTGACAGACAACCATTCACTTTCATAAATTCTCAGATAACTCTAGCAAGTAATGAATGCTCTTTTCTGGACTTGAACATAATACCTAAAAATAAAACATAATAAAGCCTACTACACAAACAAACAGCGAACTCAGACAGGACTGTGACAGAGATACATCTGCATAAAAAGTTATATTGTCATATAATACTGTACTGTGCAAAGGTCAGTTAACGGGATCAGTTCACTTGTCTTCTCTCTTTGTCAGTGTTGTAAGGTAAACACAAGGTGCTGGGTGTCGCCATCTTGCAAAGTGTAAAGTACTAAAAGACTACAAACGCCCCTGTGTGGCCAAAAAAGTTATGCTGTGTGCCATTTACGTTAAACAGTGGGCCAACCCTTAAAAGGACCGCTAGTCCTTTTACACAGTGTGCCGTTAAGTTATGCAGTGTGCCAACTGTATGTTGTATGAGTACGACCCAAATGTGGGGCTCCAATTTGTTATCTCACCTAGGGTGCCAAGACCACTAGAGCTGGCCCTGGAACTGGGACACCCTGGGGTGGTTGGAGGGTTGCCAGTGTACAGTGTTGGTAACATGACAGTGCCTTCAGGGAATTAAACAATTCCGTGGTAATTTTAGAAAGCCGTGTGCTTTTGTTTTATGGCAATTTTGGCAAATTTGTTATGTTTTATATATATATATATAATTTTATGTTTTATGCATGAATAAATTAATGGTCTAAGAAATAAATTTCGAGGCTGAAAATGAGTCTCATATTGGCCCTGGTAGATTGCCTTGGGCTAGAGGAGTCTTTGAATGCAGAGTGAAAACTGATATGCACTCACCGTGATGCACTACGCCCTTGAGTCCATGGATGATGGGCTCCAAATCAGGGTTGTCCTTTCCCCCGACCTGAGGATGAAGCAAATATACAAAGCAAATAAATTAGTTGAATTCTCTCATCAATACTTATTATTCCTTGTTAAAGTTCAGTTCAAATTGTAATAAAAAAAACAATTAAATTCATTCTTTATTGTCATTGTTATAAATAACTCATTATCCATTAAAGGCATAGTGCAAAAGAGCAAGACAATTTGGCCGATGCCCCCAGATGCAGTTACAGATGCGAATATTTTAAGGTTTTTTACACTAGTCTTATGTTGTGTTTTTATTTCTTTATTTTTTTTGTCAGTCCATCCATCGTAATTGAAACACAGACCAAGTCCTTGTGTCTATTTTCTGTAAAATGATTGCACATTTGACCCCTAAACATCCATGAAAAGTCAATTTTATTTGTTTAAAAATACAAACTGTGATTTAATTTTTTTTTTATGATTTGAAGCCCCCAAGAAAAAATATTGAAAAATGGCTTATTGGCTACCCCTAAAAGATAAAAAATACACTGGGCCTATGGGAGTTGATTCCCTCCAAAATTTTATTGTATGCAAATTTAACTTGGCATTCCATTGAATGGATAAATATTTAAAAGTTTAAATTATTTCTTTTGTTTTAGGATTTACAGGGACTTTTAGATATTTAGTCCTCTATTTTTAAACTTTTTAAATTTCTAAATTAGAGTTTCTATTTAATTGAATTGGTTATAAAATATAGTGTTTACATATACACATCTTGTTTGGTATTTCTTTTCCTAGAAAATCTTGTTCAATGAGGAAGAGCAAGGGCAAGTTTGGAGGATTAGAATGTTCTAAATCAATATTTTGGACAAGGTGTTTGACCGCTAGAGGAATCGCTTTATTTATTTTATGAAATTGAGCTTTTGTGCATGTAAATCAAGCAGAAATTTTGAAAAGATAACCAGTTACCCTGATCATCCATAAAATGAGTTATTGCCCAAATACCGAGGCAGATGTGTTTGCTCGCTCTGCTCTTGAATGCTGGCTTTTTGTTCTATTTTGTGTGTTTTTAGTTTTTTCTGCAGTGCACAAATGCCAAGCATTGTTAACATACAACAGACAGGCATTACTGGACATTGCCAATATGCACCATCATTTTGAATTCACTGGCTTTATACTATTGGAGGTGCAACTCATTGTTTGCTCCCGCGGCCACCGCCACCACCCCAAGAAGGCCCCGAAGCACCAACCTCGAGTGAGCCAGCTGACCCCAGGAGAGCGCTTCAGAGAGGCAAGAGGGGGAGACTCCATGCTACCTCAAAGCCCGAGCTAGCTGACCACCGCTGCCCAGCCTCTTGTTTGCAAACGTGCGTTCTCTTGAGAACAAACTGGACAAGCTTAGAACCAGGATTACAACACAGCGGGAAGTAAGAGAGTTCTGCGCTTTTATTTTTACCAAGACCTGGGCCAGAATCTGTGGTTCAGCTAGATGCTGACTCTATACACCAACGAGACAGGACTGCAGCCTCTGGTAAGGCGAAAGGGCGAGGTGTGTGTTTACAAGGTGTACCACGTCAGCAGCGAGCATGAGTGGGTCCTTGGTCAGTGTCTGCACCTATGTTTGAATTGGCCCTGACACAACTCGGCAGAGGATAGGTATGTCAGCCACATGCCCACAGTCCTTACCTGTCTCTCACAAGGAACTGTTAAACATAACAGTTCCTTGTGAGAGACACACACCAGTGGAGGTATCATGCACGAGTGGAGAAGTCCAGCCTGTTTTGTTCTTTATCAACTTTACATCATAATGTCAAGATGCACTTATCTACAATGCTGTAGACATGTTTATTACCTGTCAAACTCTATCTGCATGTCTGTGTATTGTACACTATAATAAAGTAAATAACTAAATGTCATTACTGTCAAAACTACACCAATGCTTTTTCTTTCTCTTGCTTTCTGTCTGTCTGTCTCTAGGACATGACTTCAGCCACGTAAACAAAATGCAGCATGAATGGGAGCAATAAAAAGAGACAGTGGTTCAATGCAACATTTCTTTATTATAAATATGTGCAGCATCTATAAAAATATATATGAATGTCTGTGTGTATATGAACACTGTATAAAACTTGCAATTAATAAAACAAAGATAAGCATTTTTAAAATCTAGTAAAAAAAAACAAAAAACATGTAGTGTGCTTAGACACCCTTTTGGATCCTGTCAGCAGCTTTGTTTTCTAGATCTGTTGGCATGACTTGGCAGTTTAGGCAGGTGCACCAAGCTGGCTGACCCCTGTTTGGCTTGGCTGGTCCTGGTGTGACTCGTTGGTACTCAGTCACACCCAGAAAACCCCTGGCAGACAAGTTACATCCATCTGCAGAACTTCAATCCTTCTCCTCCTAGGACAGCTGTTGTTACTGTGTTACTGCAACAAGCATTGTTTAGATTACATAGGTGAATTTGGATGTGTGATATTTTTTAGATATATGATCAACCTGTATCTGCTGTCTGTCAGCTGAGCCTCCCTCAGTCTGTCCTCCTCACAGACAGATCCAGCTCTTCCTCTGCCTCCCTCTCCTTGAGTCATTCTCAGTGTTCTCCTCCACAGGAGCTTCAAACTCTCCTGAGCTTAAGTCCTTAGAAGAACGACATCTGTATTTTTATCATGCTAAATTTCATGTTGAGGGTATTGTGAATGATATTAACAGTAAAATAAACAGGGCGTTATCAAATGTTAGTTGTTTTCTTAACTTGTGTCTATGGAGTTCACTTTACTGCTGTGTCAGCACTTGAGAGTCAAATATAGTTTATTCTCAAATAAGGTTTGTCAAATGATAAATTTTGAGAAGTGTAACTTTTCTTACCTCCTCACCTGTAAACATGATTCCAGTAAATCTCAGAGTCCTGTGATTAGGCTACTGCTGCGGTTTCTCAGTCTTGTACGAAATGCAAGAAAGCAGGACACTGACTGCAGTTCCCAACTGCAGTTCCCCTAATGCCCACAGGTGTCAGTAACTGTTGGAAATTTCTGAAAGTTACGCATAGGTACTTTAAGATCATGAAGACAATGTCTGAGAAACACAGCAGTTTGAAAAATGTATGAATTTGAATGAATTTACCCCAAAATGGCGGGCTTATAATGGCCACACCTTAAAATCTTACAAAAAAGGATAAGATAGGTTTACAGATTGTGTTGACAAAGTAACTAGCCCCTCAGATAAAAAAATGTAGGAGGAGATATGGCCGCCTTCCTGTGTGTAATAGGACATGGTTATGGTGTAAACGTAAACTTGGAACTGTAACCAAAGAAAAAATATTAATAAAAATAAAAATTGTAACTGTACAACTGTAAACAAAGAAAATATTTTCATAAATGTAGAAAAAGTTTTTAAAAATATAAACCACCTTTTCACTGCTTTCCCTCTGTTTTCAGAATATGTGGCCGAACTGTAGCTCTGCAATAACTGATCTAAATATCGAAATCATTGTTCAATCATTATTCTCATTGGTTTTTATTAACTAGCTACCTATATGGTTAGGTTTAGAGTTAGGAGTTTGTGTACGTAGCGGCAAGCAGATTTACGTCTTCATGGGGAAAGCCTGATTACCAATTTAAAAAAAAAGAAATTGGAAATCCATAAATGACCTCTTTTTCGTTTTTTATTTTGAAACTGTAAATTGGAAAAGAAAAAAACAGCCGTATTTGAGGTCACATTAAGTTAATAAACTAAAATAGACAATGAAATACGAGTGGATGTTTAATGTAGCGATATGTAGCTACAGGTTAGCCTCATGGCTACACCAAGAGCTGGAGTGGGCTGTGGCCGTGAAGTGCAGTTGGAGCATCTGCCTAATGGAGCCAAACACATGTCTGTTCCATGGTTCGCCATCACGTAAGCAATGTGTGCACCACATTTCACATATCTACCCTTTTAAATTTGTAGGGGGCATATGAATGTGTTCATGTCATAAATATGGACAAATGCTTCATTGGGTCCAGCAGGAAGGCACATGTTAGGGTCAAGTTTTCCCAGAGTGTTTAGCACACTTTAGTGGACAACAAGTTATACAGCGACTCAAATAACATACACAGGCTTAGTAGCCCATTGTTTCACATGGGTTACAAAAACACAAGCTGCACTTCCTTGGATGTTAAATTGATAAGGGCACTGCCAACGTTCCAGTCTGTTTTAGTTTCTAATTTGAGGTAGTAGTTTCACAGTTTTATATAAATATGCAAAAAAAATTATTTAGGTCAGTAACAAACTCGTGCGTATATGCTGTGGGTCTGTTGAGAGTTCATGCCGACCATTGTTTTAATTCCACGCCAAGCCTCCTTTCCTTTATTTTCTGTAAAAAATTGTTCGACTTTATAATTCTTCCATGCTTTGGTAATTTCCATTTGAATACTTCTTGTATTTGTTTCCCTGTACACCTATCATTTAGTTTAAAGGCTTGTTCCTTTTTAATTAAAAGCTTTTTAACATCAGCAGTGACCCATAGTTTGGTGTTTACATACAGTTTATTTGTTTAGTAGGGATCACCTTTTCCACACAGAAATTGATGTAAGCAGTCACCACTTCTGTGTATTCATTTTCGTAAGTGAAGAGCGACCCTCCGCATGTGAAAAGCTTGAAAGTAATCCATAGAACCAGCAGCAATAATCCAGATCTGCCGATGTTAGGTGACATCCTTAATTTATTGATCTGACGCCTTGTTAAAATTCATAAGCAGTCTCAAAAACACGCATAAAAACAGATGAGCAGACAAGCAAACATTAGCTCTTGGATGCGTGCCGACCACAGAGCACCACCACCTTTGGGTTTAATAGGCCCGAGCCGGCAACAAGCCTATCGCCAGCTCGGGCCTAATTACAAAAGACCTTGCTGACTCACACCTTATTTACACTGACTGCGGTACGGATATGGACTGCCATTTACACCGGGTGCGTGTGCTGTACGTGTCCGGAAATCTGCATCCGCGAGACCACAAAACCACAGGGATTCACGCTGAAGGGTTGAGTTCACGCGTTAACATCCATGTAAAGAGAGAGGCACTTGTAAACAAAAGGCACACTGCCTTAAATATATCCCAGAGCTCCAGCTATTTCACTCCATGCCTTTTCTTTTCTGGTGTTGTCCTTATAAAAAGTATGTGAGATATCATATAAAATTTTGTGGTTTTGGACTTCCGTGATGAATCTCTCGTCGTCCACAATCTCAAATAACCAGGACCCTGTCACTGCACTTGTGACCCCCGTGTCAGAGGATATGACATAATACACCATAGTGAGAATTCGCAGAACTTTTATTTTGAAATATACTGGATCCACCTCACTGGCCCGTGTCTGACTTCCTGTCTGGCTCGTGTAATTTCTTCAATTTCATGAAAATCCGCATGCAGCGCCCGGAAAATTTGACTACTTGTGGAAACCTTCTGGACGCCGTTCCGTATCCGTTCCACAGTCAGTGTAAATTAGGCCTCAGGTCTAATGTGTTTAGTACACGTAATACCCAAGACCATAAGACACTCACTCATTGTTTCAGCATATGACTAGTGATCACAAAGGAGCAAATGTTTTCGCTTTTGAATCTGTTTTTTCAGTGATTTCTCCATGGCTGTGTCCAAGGCTGGGCCCAGGCAGTTTGTGTTTGTGGTGAAACACCTGCTGTAAGAGTGTGTTTTTAATGTATAGTTGTATTAATAGGATGTTTTATTTTAATCATGTGGCTGAGCTCTTTTTAATCATGTTAACTGTTACAGTTACGGCTAAGTCATTAGAGAACTTGAAGGTGACATCTGCCTGTGTTGTACATAATGTCAGACGTACAAAGTGAAAAATAGAAAAGGAACGGTGAGAGCACTGTTCTATGAGGCGCCCCAGTGCTGCAGGCTATCACCTCAGACACACTGTGGCCTGTTGCTGATATAGTTGATGGTCCATGCAGCCAGGTGTCTGTCTGCTCCTGCCCCCTCTGGCTTCCCTTGCAGTAATGCCAGTTGGATGGTGTTAAAAAAAAAAAACATGCATTCACAGCACTCCCAGTGAGGGATGGGACAATAACCGGTTTAACGGCATGCTGCAGTATTAAACTGCAATGGTATCGATACCATAAAAAAAATTTAAAAAAACACTTAATACTGCTTACAGGCTTTTATCTTCAGTGGGAATTGAGGGATGTGTGTACCACCACGTCTATGACTAACAGAACAAAAAAAAAATTTAATGGTCCTGAATTTTGGGTAAAGGTTGATGCAGTTTTGGTTACGTTTAGGGGTAAAAAAAAAATTCTCGACTCCCATTCATTAATGTCATAAGGTTTTGTGTTTAGGGGACCATGAGGGATGTGTGTACACAGTATCATTTGCTTATAACAGACTAAATTCCCATTCAAAATTTGTAGGGGGCGCTAAAGGGCCATTCATTAATTTTCTACCGTTTAGTCCTGTTGGGGGTCGCGGGTGGCTGGAGCCTAGCAACTTTGGGCAGGGTACACCCTGGACAATGGCCAGTTCGTCGCAGTCACATTCATTCACAATACAAATAGTGAAGAGCATGGCTGATGAGACTGCAGCACGCACTTCTGGAGCTCCTGTGTTTGCTAGAGCTCCTTTAAAACCAGATGTATATAAAACTATTGACGGCAAAGTTATTGTAGAGGATGAATGTCTACACTTTCTCTCCATGAAATTAAAGACTCTAAGCCAGGATGAGATTGTCCTGTTAGCCGTCAACACCTTTGACTGTGACTGGATAGAAACATCCAAGAAAACGCTCTTTGAGCTCTGTGCTACCACACAGCGTAACATCGCTCATAAAGGAGAGCAAAAAGATGTCAACAAAGTGAAAGCTTGTCTCAAGGTGCTAAATGAATGTGGGGACATTCAGCTTCGTGCTGTAGTCTTTGCCATGAAACATACTCTTCAACTCCAGGCTGAATCCAGCGTGGGGCCTGCACGCGGTCACAGTGGATGTGAGAAGCTGGGTGTGTGCCCTTGAACTTCACACAGACCATGGATGCGCTGGCCAGACCATACTGGCGAGGGAGCTGCGCGCAGTGGAGGCCACGAACACCTCAGGGGAATTCAAAGTCCTGGACCCGGGACACAGCCGAGGGAGAATCTCTTACCTGGATTACCTAATCTCAGTTTGGGAATAAAAGAGGAAGGATACCAGGAGGTGTGGTTATCCTGTGGAATAAGAGACTGGACTCAGTGATAAATGTTGGTAGGCACAGCATGACAAAGAATTTTTCATTTTAAATGTGTATGCTCCATATGAATGCAATCATAATGGAGAAGAATATTTAACTAAGCTTGCTTTTATTAGTTCCTTCATACAAAATGACAAATTTACTAGTGTTTATGTAATTGGTGACATGAATGCAAATATCTCTGATAAGAACTCATCTTTTGCTAAGCATATGAATCATTTTTGTACAGATACTAACCTAATATTGTCTAGCAAAGAGCTTTTGCCAGCAGAGAGTTACACATATATAAGTGAAGCGTGGCATACTACGTCCTGGTTGGACCATTCTTTCACCACAGCCGATGCCCATGCTGCTCTGGTACACAGTAATATTTTATATAATATGTCCACTGCTGATCATATCCCTGTTGAGATGACAATTAGATTTGATTTTATACCTGCAACTGTAAATGATATAAATAATCCTAATCAGGAACACTTAGATTGATCTACTCTCTCAAGTCTCTGTCAGTCTGCAAAAGGGCATCTGTGGCTACAGAGGTAGTTAACCACCACCAGAGTATGACAGTGGAGTGAATGAATAATGGACTCAATTGTTAAGCTCTTTGAGTGACTTTTTGTCAAGTCACTCAAAGTGCTTAACAATTGAGTCCATTATTAAACTATTTAAAAAAATCTAATCCATTATTTCTTACTTAATAATATTTATTAATATAACATAGTCATTAACAGGTCAGTATTTTAAATGCTAAATAAAATGGGAGATATTCACTCTTTTCAAAACAAAACCGAAGGCGGGACATTGATTTGTGTCGGCAGCTTGTCGGGTGGAGGATTAGAAACACTCTTTCACTGTTTTATTTTCTGAATATTCTTTGGGCAGATGGGAGAGTTGGTTATTTATTTAGTGTATAGCATACCCACACTAATATTTAGTACTAACCATCTATTAGCTACAAATTAAGCTTCTACTCACTGAACAGCCACACTAACCACTCCTTGTGTGAAACTCACAACAAACAGCTTGTACCTGTAAAAACACGGCCATGGCTGCAATTATTCTCCTCTCCATGAGCGCTGCACTGAGACTGTCAAAGTCATCGGAGTTGTACATGTAGATCTGCATCTGGAAGAAGAGAACATGCAGGTTAATAATAATGATAATTAAAGCCACAAGCGTCAATTACCGGCCCTTGACGTCGCGACCCGGTGCTGTTGCCAATTTCTGAGAGCATCGCCAACAACCTCAAAGTGAGCTCATTGATAAAGGATTACAAAATTGTTGGGAAATAAATGTGACTTTATTGCAAGAGGCGCTGTCGCGCTTTTGTCACAGGGTTCCAAAGTTTACTTTTCCCAGGGGGTGCTGTTGTGCCCTTTATCCAACTCTTCCTTTGTGACACTTTGCCAATGATCCCTACAGACTTTTACATTCATCACTGAATGTGTTTCTGCAAATTTAACTAATTTACAACAAATTTCTCTAAGGTGTTGCACAGGCCCTGCATAAGGCCAGTATTTCATAAATTATAGCGTTGCTATGGCAACACTGTTGTAATTAATTCATGGGTCCAATTGAGTTTTTTGTTCAGGGACACATGATGATTGTATGTGCCAAATTTTATCCATTTACAACAAACCAATTTTTTTTTTTTTTTTCCAGGGGCATGGGTTCAAGAGCCTTTTTTGGTCGTTGTGACATCATCGATGCTCACGCCAAATTTTGTACAGTTCTGACTAACTAAACCTATAGGGATTTTCTTTTGAATCTGTAGAGGGCGTTATCATGCCCATTGTCAAAATTGTGGGGAGTGAATAAGTGATTAAAATCTGAGCTGGAATGGACAACATGTGTCTGAGTTACAACAATTTAAAAGTTGAGGAAAATCGCAAAAAATGTTGACAAAATTTGCAGTTGCACCACTTGAAAATCGTTAAACTTTTACGAAGAATTTGGATACTTTTGATGGCACACGTCTCTAGAGACTCTTGTGTGAATTTGAGGTAAATCGCCTGAGGACGAGTTCGTTAAAATGCTGTGTGCAATTTTTGGCAAAATCTTATTTTGAAATTTCAATCCAAGATGGCCGATTTCCTGTTTGTTTGTGGGCAGGGCCATACAAATATTTTTTGTTAGTTCCAATGTGAAGAATCTCAGTGCTGAATTTCCTTCAATTCTGCGATGGTGAGGGTGTCCATAGGGGTAAAAAAAACCCACTCCTTTAGTGGGTGCTGTCATGCTATTTTTGATTAGTCTACTGAAAAATTACTATTGAAAAGAATTTTTACTGTGCCAAATTTCGTAGTCAACTTGTCTACTTTAAACATGGCATATTCACATTCATACAGGACACATGTGTCACACAAATGGTAATGGAGGCTGTGCAGTGTCTGATTGGCTAACATTATACTTCTGCACATACACAGAAATCACTTGTGTGTAATTTTCTGCAGCTTGCTAATTCTCATGTGCATTGCTTTTGATCTATTTGAGCAGTAAACAGTTATCAAGCAGTGTGATATAGAATCTCTTTATAGAATTTATGGCAGAGGCAGCTCAACTGGAACACAATGAGCCAGACTGACGTTAAGGAAAGCCAAAGCTGAGCTTGTAAGTGCAGCAAAGAGGCTGCAGCCCCACAATTAAAAAACAGCTCAAACACAGCAAGAAAAAGCTTGATTATGCTGCTGAACATTCTGCACTGAGTAATGGCACACTGCATGCAGTGATGACAATATAACACTGAGCTCACCACTGCTTCCTCACTTAGTCACAAAGGTGTGCTGTCTAATTCAAACTCAGACATCTTTATTGGTCCTTGACGGAGAATTCATGATACTTTTACAGGCTCTTCTGTCCCTCTTCAGCCACAATCTGAGGTGTTGGATAGCCTTGTGTCAGAGGGGGGTGCTCCATGCTGCAGTGTATGTAAGATATCTCTTGATCTCTTACACCATCACCCATTGTGGCACCTCACACAGATTCTTGGAACTCCCACCTGCTGTTGAGAAGGCATCATTATGCTGTTGAGTACCATTTTTTAGTCTGCTGTCTTTCTTTTCTTTTTGAGCGCTATAGGTGCCCAAAAAGGGTACAAAAAGCATTATATAAATGTATGCCATTACCATTTTCAGCATCTTTCTCTAAACAAGTTAAACTGTGCCAGTTGTAAACTATGATGGGAGAATAGTCTAAGTTATACTGTAAAACACATCTGTTTTGGTTCTTAACCCTGTCCCACACCATCCAACTGAGTCTGCTCTGTATGTGAACGTCCTTGAATTTTCTCTGTCTTTCTTCTATGAGCTGAAACTACACTTTATACCTTAAAATATACATGCCTAATATGCATGCCTTTTTAGAGCCTTTCTGAGCATGAGGTTGGCCAAGGTTTTCCGTTCCTGAATGGAAGTTCTCATCTATTAAAATCCCTTATAATAAACTGTAGATGCCATGATAAAGCCTGGTTTTTACACAAATTATTGCTTTTACAATATACTATTTGGGGTTTAACCCCCCCACCAAAAAAAAAAAAAAAAAATCAGGTACAGTCAGACCAATGTGCACGCTAAACTACTGGCTTTTGGCAAGTAACATTAGGTATTAATCTGGTCTCCATTATCTTGAAAAGCTGTCCTTATAATAGCTAAACCTTTTGTCACACTTCTCATCTTATTGATGATATAAGAAACATGAGTCAATAAATAAATTAATATAATATAATATAATATATAAATAAATTCAATAAATTAAACCTAGTATTATTTAGTAAAACAGCAGGGGTCTGGGATAATCATCAAACACAAGTGTGATGCAGTGTAATGTACTCAATTAATATTTGGGAAGGTAAGCACAGTACACAGCTATACAGCAGCAAGCAGCAGTGATGAATTGGACAGGCTGCTCCACTGACACCTTAATGCATCATTTCTACAGATGGTCTTAGTGCTTTCTGATGAAGGGAAGGTAACAGCACCCTGATTTAAAGGAAACAACCCACCTGAAAAGCTAAACGTGTGTAGATTCATTCTGGGATGGTCCAAGACAGGAATATCTGTCAATGGGACTGCTTTCCTACTCACACCATCCCCAGTGCACAGCTGGTATGACTCTGCTCTGAACAGTTGTTTGTTTTGGAGGATGATGTTGACGTTACAATTAAATATATTGTGGCATAAAGTAAAAAAGAAAAACATGATGCACACAAAATCTACAACTTGTGCGGAAGTAGATTTGAAGGTTGACTGCCAAAGCATAGTTACACTTTGTGACCTGAACCAACTGTATTGTTCTTGTGCATGAGTTTTTAGTAATGATAAAGTATTCAAGATAAAAACACTCTCTGTTTGAATATCATAAATCCACTCTGACTGAAAGCAACATCATGAAACCTGCACAACTGGCCCACTGAATGACTCTGAAGCTCACCAGGGACTGTCACATCTATATATGCATCTTCCATTTATACCATTTGTGAAAAGCTGTGAGAGTTTGGCAAAATATATATTTTCATTTGCAGTTTTGAGCAGTTTTATTTTTTAAACTAACTCTAACTAGTTTACCTTGTTACCGCATAACTCTACTGCATTACCGTCTGATAAAAGTAACGCGTGGAGTACTTGTGCATTATTAGTATCCTGACGCAACCCTCTACATTTGCTCAGACTAGCACAGATAGACTCTGGCTGGAGTTGTTCCCCATGGGATTCGAACCTCCAATCTTCCACCAAATCTACACCAGAAACACATTCACTCTGCTTCAGAAAAGACATGCTTAATAAGTAACCAATAGAGACAGTGTGTGCATGCACAGACATCATTGAATTTAATTTATTTCGAGCCACTGCCAAAAAAAACAAAAACATAGACTATACAACTTTGAATATTATGGACACATATATAAATATATATATACATACAAACATACAGAGGCTGGGGGCTCAGAGTCACGTCACCCATCAAGGGGTGAATAAAATTTGCCCTGAGCACCTCAAGTCTATGGACATTGTGGGGCTGTGTTGGCTGACCCGCTTCTTGCTGCATCGCGTGAAGGTCGCGGACAGTTCCTCTGGACTGGCAGACCAAGGTGGTGGTCCCTAGGGGGTCATTGTGATTGGCTTTTTTGTTCGTCATGAGATAAGGGTTGTGTGTACAAAATTTTTTTTTGTGTCCCATTTAGATTTTGTAGGGGTTGCTGGAGCCATGCTTTACAACATAGTGGTTTTATTGTAAAATATTTGCATTCAGGTCATGAGCGTGAACAAATGGACCGTGGGGTCCGATTGCAATCCGGGCATGTTTGACAAAGTTACAGCAGTTTGAAAAAAATGATTTTACCCCAAATTGGCAGTCTTGTCATGGCCACAGTCAAAGCTCATCCAAGCCCTAATTGATAAATGTTATTGTCACAGGTGTCTACTTGATACTTAGGAAATGTGAACGTCCTGTCTTAAAAATCCTAGGAGCAGACACCTTAAATGTAAGGGTGATGACCAAGGGTTGTTACATGTTCAAGTCAAAATGGCTGCCTGGCTTTTGGTGATAGGGCATTGTCCCCATGGGGTTTTTTGCTTAGGATCCTAGGCTGGATGTCGCTGCCAAATTTAATTTTTATTCGATTAACTAAATTTTCTTATCCCATTTCTCAATTTGCACAAAATTGGGGTGTTGCCATAGCAACAGTTTTGCAGGTAGGTGTTGGTAGTCACAGGCTTTTATGTGCAGGGGGCCATGAGAGATATGTGTACCAAATTTCATTTGTCTGAAACAATCTAAATTTCAGTCCCATTCAAAAATTGTTAGGAGCGCTGGAGGGCCATTTCAAAAGGTTGCCATTATAGGCTTCATTGTGAACACTATTTCATTGGGTATGACTCAATCTGAGCATGTTTGACAGAGATACGGAATGTTGGCAAATCACAAAACTAGCACAACATTTGGAGCAGTGCCACGGCAAAAAGACTTGCAGAAAAATCTGTCTGTAGATAATGAGCCTGTTGTCCTCAGAGTAATGACATAGAAATGAGTTACAATTGCACCTTTATAAATTTTATATATATATATATATATATATATATATAAAAACAAGCATTTGGCTGAATAACCTTATAGCCTATATAGTACTGTGCACGCGCGATACAACCAGGATAAAAGAATTATCTCTGATATTGTATCTGGCTCTTGCTACCACCCACAGAATGACAGGTGTACCATATGCAATGGGATTCTTTCCACAGATGCCCAGTACAAGTAGTCAAGCTCCAGTTACAAAACTTCTGGCTTCTGGGGGGTCACAACAACACTTAGTTGCTTCAAATGCTACAAATGCGAGCCTTTAAGTTTCTGGCAATGTGCAACCGTCTCTGCCCCTGTTTTTGCTCCTGTTTCAGCGACTGTGTCTGTGAGCGAGCAGCCCCCACCTTTGCAAAATTCTTCCCCTCTGACAGCACACACATAAGGACAGAGAGTGCAGAAAGAGAATGAGAGGGAAAACCAGGCAGAGGGCAAGAGGAAGATCAAAACTAAACATCTAACACAGCATGAGGACGAAGACAGGTACAGCGATGAAGGAGATGAGAGAAGAGATGAGACCAATAAATTGTGTTATGGTTTAAAGGTCCTATATTATACTATTTTAACATTATACAGTGTATTTTGGATACATGTAGGTTACCATATCACGTTTTTCAACATGAAACACACAATAATTATCTTATACAAGCGGTGTGGATGAGCTCTCATCATGAGTCCAAAGTGAACGGTCTGATTTGGCGCTGTCACTTTAAGGCTCAGCTCCCCCGTGTTGGCTTCGCCCACTCATGACATCACGCTATAGCTGCGCTGGAAACAGACTGAAGTAAACACGGTACATCGAAGTAATAACTTTTTCAGCAATGGCTTTGAGAGTAACTGAGCTGTATATCTTAGAGCCAGAGTCTGACTCTGAGTTCAAAGAACATGGGCAAACACAAAGACCTTGAAGGCTTCCACAAGACGTTTCTGCTTGGTAAATGAGAAACTATTTATTGTGTATGTTTCTATGGTGTAGCCCGTAGCATAGCGCGTGTTAACTGCTTCTGTTTATAGGTGCACATGTGGAAATGGCCGTACAATGCCTACTGAAGTTGAGAATGTATGCTGCCTGGAGACTCCTAAGGTAGCTGTTGTGCAGTATATTGAAAGTAAAGTAAAAGTATTGACGGTAAGTAAGCTAACACAGTAGCAGCGATGCTTCTCTGTGTCTGAGCTGCAGAGCACGGCACTTGTTGACAGTTCAGGAGAGAGGGGCTGGAGGAGTGTGGAGGAGCACTTCCTGGAGAGGAGTGGTTTGCTTCGCATATTGACGTCATTGCGTGAAACAGCTCGTTGAAAGGACTGTTGCTCAAACTAAATAAATTACTCAAACACAAGCTGAGAAAAGTCGATTTAGCATAATATGGGACCTTTAACCCTCCTATTCTCCTTGGGGTCAATTTGACCCCTTTCAATGTTTATCATTCAAAAAATAATAGTTGCCTTTGTTTTTTTTGCTTCATATTTCATGACTTTTCCTAATTTGATGGGGACAACTGATTAAGCATAAACTTTTCATGATGATATTTTTTCAATGTGCTGAACACATACTATACGCATTGGTGTTCCTCGGGGGTCAATTTGACCCCAAGCTGTTTTAGATGTGTAAAATGTGTCTGTCTGTCTGTGTGACCTAATAACCCCACACCTGCAGGTGCAGAGGTGATACATGTGATGCCCAGTCCAGCTTTGCCTGGAATATGCAGGGAGGGGTGGACAACCTGGACAAGGTCACAGCCACATACAGTTGTCGGGGCATGACTGCCTGTTGGCCCCTTGTCATCTTCCTCCATATCATTGATGTGAGTGCATACAATGCATTTGTGATATGGAGTGAAATAAACAAGGACTGGAACAGGGGAAAACTGCTCCTGCAAAAAATATGTCTGCAAGGAGCATGCGCACACTCTCTGCACGTCCTGTGTGCAGTAGTGCATCAATCAATATGGTTCATGCTGTAAGAGTCATGAATGTGCACCCCAAATTAGAAAAGATTTGGATGGAAGATTTTCAAGATACACTAACTCTAAAACTCAAAGTTTGACCTGATGGTGGCGCTACAGGAAAGGTCATATCATCACCAAAACCACTAGGGTACATACTCTTGTGGTCATTAATGTTGTCAGTCAATTTGAGAATATTTGTATGAAAACTTTTCAAGATAAGTTAATTCTAATTTTGGCCTGATGGTTTAAGTTTGGCCTGATGGTGGCGCTAGAGAACAGGTCAGCTTTCATTATAAAGGGCTTATTTATGTATTCAACAAATAAACAAAGTGTCTGACTCAAAAACTCGGGAAACAATTTTCTGTAAATCATTTTCTGGACACAAATATCCCTGGGGTCAGATTGACCCCCGAGGGTAAAAAGTGTTACTAAATTTGAGGAGAATAGGACGCAGTAGAATCAGTAAACCCGAAACTAGCCGAAGCAAAACTAAAACCAAACAAACCCAAGGCATCCAATGCTCTATGTTTAAAATAGGATATGTTAAAGGAAACAAGCCATGGACACCAACTGAAATCACTGATCTGCTTGACAGGTCTCCAGATCCTATATGCGAGCCCAGCGTCTGTGTTAACTGGTTTGTTTAGATCTGCAGAAATTATAACTGTTTGATTATGGACGCAAGGCAATGGTTGGAAGGTGCTTATAAAGTTTAATAGCATTATCGTAGCAATCTTTTCCAATTCCCAGAGCCTGAAGAGGACGGTGACTGACCTGAGGCCAAACCAGTTATCGAGTTAAAAGAGCTTGAAAAGTTTGTACAGAAAGCGTCACACATGAGGTCAGACTTCACAGAAGTGATCAACTGTGTACAAAGTGCTAATGAGCAAGTGTCCAAATTCATCGTTTTGATCAGACCTGGAATAGGTATTCAGGTCTAATGGGGGAAAAGAACCAGAATTCCCTGTTTAAAGTACATTACTTAATTACGGCATTGCGCCCACACATACAACTAGCCTACAAAATAGCTGTAACTGAGTGGGAAACAAGAAGATGGCAGAACTCTGTAGACAAATTACTGGCTATGAAGTGGGCTGGTGTGTTCACCAGTGCCAGACAATCAACATCTAGCAGTCAAGCTCAAATGGCTCAGTTTATAAATCCCGACTTTGTACCTCAATCTCAGAGGGGCCAGGGCAAGAAAACAAAAAAGCCATATAAACCCTAAATGTTTCAGGTGTGGGAAGTTCGGCCACCATGCTCGAGCATGCCATGCAGACAGAGCGGATCCACAACAGCCTATGCTAACATACCCAAACAGAACTATTCCCTGTCTGCCAAGTAGTGAAAAACACCAATAGAGAGGCCAGGAGGATCAAACAATAACCCTCAGGCACAAACAGAACAACAAAAGGAAAATGATGATGAAACTGTTAACCAGGCTGTCAGAATAGAACTTTCTAAAACCCCTGCTGAAGACCTCATTATTCGAGTTGAAATCAATGGTGCTACTGTAGATGTTTTACTTGATAGTGGTGCCACCTTATTAGCAGTTAACTAGGAATATGTGTGAACCAACAAGTATATATGTAGCCTCAATGAGAGTGGCTGGAGTTCCGGCACTGATGTTTCTGTTGTTGACACAGCTATTCAGCACTCTTTTAAGTTCATGAGGTAAGTTACAGTTAAATAAGATTAAAAGGCTTAAATAAGTTAAAATGTTATGTAAATGTGGTTAAAATTTTATTTCATTTATGGATTAAAAGGTTAAAAACTGCTAAAAAGTACCTGAGGATGAGCTAAAAACATATAAAGAGTGAAATGCTTTTGATGTATTTTATTTCATTTTATTGTGAAGAGCTAAAAGAAGTGTTATGTCTGTATATGCCCAAGGCTAGTCAGCTGCTGTATTAGCTTTATGTGAGTGAGACTGGAAGTAAGTGAGATGACATGCACTAGCTTAACCGCGAGAGACATGAGTAGAGTGAACATGCATGTCACTGTTTTTGAGTAGCTGAACGAGTTTCCCACTTTCAGACCGAAGTTTGTCCTGCAGTGAGGTACTTTTGCAGTACGTGCGAGCGGCTCAGCACTAGGACATTTAGCATCCAGCATGAGGACATTTATGGCATGGCTAAGTAAATGTGTCACTGTGACCAGTATAGCTCAATCACCTTGCTACAGAGTCCACCTTTTCATCATTCCGGCCAGGGATATGAAGATTAGTCAGGAAAGTGCTTCAAGATTGTTAGAAGAGAGCCTCTGGGTTGTATTTTTCCTTGGACATTGCTTACTGGAGTCTCAGCCTGGACCAGCATACTAGTGGGGACACGCCATCTTAGGACACGGTTTGGCCTTCCTCCCTTCACATGAACTTAGACCACTGTTGCACACTGAATTATTGAACCAGGTACCACTTATGACGAAAGATTAGGGGACTGAGTCTTGGTGAAGAACTGAGGTCTGAGAGGCAAACACAAACTTGAAAATCGTTGGTGTGACATCCCTCTTCATCATACTTGAGCAACTGCCAAATCTATCTGCGCACAGGTTGAAACCCCAGAATGGCCAAGGCAAAGTTAAAACACTGCACAGAGACAATCTTTTGCCAATTGGAGATCTTGTGAGAATCCCTATGCAGGATGAAGTGGAAGAGATGCAGAGAAAGCGGCCCAGTCAAAGAAAGCTGCCCAGTTGAAGAAATCTGTGCAGTAAGCATACTCTTGTTGATCATCCAGCACAGATGGAGAGTGAATTGTCATCTGAGTCTCCAGATTTTGAGTTTGCAAGACCTCAAAGATCTAACAGGACTTACCTTGAACAGTTGCTTAAACAGAGAAATGACACCAGTTGTAATGTACCTGAACAGAGAGAAATAAACATGTCCATGAACAACAACGTCTCAGAAGAGAAGAATCCTGTTCAAGAGGACCATGAGCCAGACAATGATCCTGAATCAGGCTCTGAACAATCTCAACTAAAGAAGACACACAACAACCAAGTCCTCACAACATAACACTATCACAAACACATAGACCAAGACGAACAGTTAAACCTGTCGTCAGATTCACTTATGATCAACCAGGCAAATGTAAGGATTGACCTGTCACTATATTACATAGAATATTACATAGTATTACCATACACATTGGTAAGAGTTAACTGCACCCTTCATATAGTTGTGGTTGTTTGATTTTGCCTCTGGGGTCCTCGTCCAGAAATGCTATTGTATATTGTTTCCCATTGATTATGAATATGTAGTTCATGTTTCACATGCAGTTTTACACATTTTGACCACATCTGCAACACAACACATGTTAGTAGCATGTCCCAAGACCAACATTGCACAAAAATGCTCACCTACTCTTAACCCTGCCACTTTGCTTCCTATATCTGATGATAACCATGACCGTGTTGCAGTTATTGATGCCAGTTCATCCCCTAGACCGGATCTGCAGCAGACACCAATTCCAAGTTCACACATGATCATGTACACTGATGGTTCTGCTGATGAAAAGCTGATTGCAGGCTATAATTGGGAAGATTGGGAAGTTGTAGAAGCTTAAGCACTTCTTGAGGGCACATCTGCACAAGCCACTGAATAGTATGCATTAACCAGAGCATGTATTTTATCTGAAGGCAAGGTGGCCATGGTTCACACAGACTCATGTTATGCATTTAGTGTAGCCCATTATTTCAGCCTGATCTGGAAACAAAGGAGGTGCTAACTTCAGCAGGTGAGCCAATTCAACACCACAATCTAGCTAATCTCTTAGATGCTATCTTGTTGCCAAAACAACTAGCAACTGTCAAATGTGCTGCACACACATCCAAAACTGATCCTATCTCATGTGGAAACTCAAGGGCTGACCAAGCAGCCAAACAAGCAGCTGTTTCCTCTTCCTCACTGGTGCTCCAATGTATCAGCATGCAGCCTTCCGATTCCAATTGCTTTACTTTCCATTAATGATGTTGTGAATATGCAAAACAGCACTGATAAAAAGGAAAAAAAGAATTGGCTTCGAACAGGTTGCAAAATTGAGTCTCGCTTGTGGTCTCTCCTATATATGTTAGCTCATGTCGCTCTCGGGTCCTCACATGTAAGCAAAAGTGGGATTTCACAAAACATCACAAGTATGCTGTGGTATGCTCCTGGCCACACACTGATTGCAAATAATCTTATAAACAGGTGCATGATTTGCCGCCAAAATAGGTTTCACACATATGCCACTTTAGGCTTTAAATGGGAGTTGCATGTTCCATACCATCTGCATATGTTGAAAGGGCAAATTGCACACTCAAAGAAAGACTCACTAAAACAATGATGTCCACTGGCCTAAAGTGGCCTGATGCACTTCCCGTAGTTCTCAACTCGATTTGCAGTTCCCCAAACAGAACAACAGGGTTGAGCCCTCACAAAGTGCTCATGGGAAGACCTGGGGTAAGTCCACCTCTTACACCCCAAAAGGTGACTTTGTTTTGGACAAAGGAAATACTTGGCTGATTATGCAAAGCTCTTGCTGAGGTAACAAAAAGATTCCATTCACAGGTCCAGCAGAGTCTCCCAAAACCATCTGAGGAGACTACACACCCCTTTGTACCTGGTGATTTTATACTAATCAAATCAGCTAAGAAAACAATTCACTCAGCCCCAAAAGTTCATAACCGGACCCACAGAGAGTTCCCAATGTCAAGCCTTTCCTTCTCCAGCAGCCGAGTCAAGAGGTATGATAACCTTATCATACCAGTAAGAACAAAGCCAGTCTGTGGATTCATTTGAACTGCACACAGTGGTGATAGAAGCCACCCCCTGCAAAGACAAATAGAGTGCCAAAAATGAATGTGTGTTATCATTTTTCATCTGATGATTTAGGAGCTAGTATGTGTCTTTCATTTTCCACACAGCATAGGTTGATGGGAAATAAAATCCCATTCATCAATGACACATCTTTATCTGTGATACCTGCAGCACAGCACAGCGTCTTCATGTGTGTCTGAGTGAAAGTACAAGCCCCCCCAATCACAGCCTCTCACAGTCGGCCCCCTATCACGCCTTAATTTACAGTGCCTCTCTTATCTTGGCAGGTGGGTAAAAGCTGGCAGTCCCCCACTCTTCCCATCCCTCCCTCTTCGTCCTTTCATCCCTTGCTCATCTCGTTTATCATGTCTGGGATGCTTAGGAGGGTGTCATTATAAAATGAGTGGTGGCAAAAGGCAGACAGACAGAATGGATGGCCCAGTGCTATATATATATATATATGTGTGTGTATATATATATATATATATATATATATATATGTGTATATGTATATATATATGTGTATATGTATATATATGTGTGTGTGTGTATATATATATATATATATATATATATATATATATATATATATATATATATATATATATATATATGTATGTATATATGTATATATGTATAAAAGGCTCTTGCCTCCCTTGCGACCTGGGGGGGTGCACGTGTCCTTGGGAAGACTGCATTACACCTACCCTTGTGGTCGTGAGGGAAAATGTCCTCGGCAGGACTGTATTTTGTGCTTTAACGCTCAAACTTCACTGAAAAATTAATTACAAACTTTGGTTAAGACAGGGTTATAGATTATGTTGACAAAGTGTCAAGTCGCTCAGATAAAAAAAAGCAGGAGGAGAAAGTTAAATAAATTATGAAGGCAAACAACAGGGCAGTCACATTTTCAATTCAAAGTGGCAGCCTTCCAGTTGGAGATAGGGTCCCCATAGATTTTTTTGCTCCTGATCCCACGATGGATGTGTGTACCAAATTTCATTAGGCTATGACAAACTGAAATGTTCACCTCCCATTCACCCTTTTCACACATTTGTCACGTTACCATGGCAACATTGTTGCAAATAGGGGGTGGTTGTCATTGGCTTTTTTGTTTATCATGACATAAGGGATGTGTCTACCTAATTTCACGTCTCCAAGACAAACTAAATTTTTGGCCCCCATTATAAATTTGTAGGGGGCACTGGAGGGATATCAAAAAACAATTCGATAATTTTTGTTGGCTCACGTGTCTAGATGATTCTGACCAAATTTAGAGCCTGATTTCTTATTTTTTTGCATGTTTGTCACACTTGATTGTTTCAGATCATCAAACAAATTTAAATATTCGACAAAGACAACTCAAGTAAACACAAAATGCAGTTTTTAGGTGATTATTTATTAATGGAAAAAAGTCACACAAACCTACCTAGACCTATGTGAGAAAGTAGTTGCCCCTCTTGTTAAATCATAAAATAAACAGATGAGAATCAAAGTAATTTACATCTATCAGTCTGGAAAGAGTTACAGAGACATTTCTAAAGCTTTGGGACTCCATCCAACCATGGTGATAGCCATTATCCACTAATGGTGAACCTTCCAGGAGTGGCCGGCCTACCAAAATTACCCCAAGAACACAGCAACAACTTACACAAGAGGTCAACAAGAGCCCACAACAATATCTACTAGAACTGCAGGCCTCACTTGTCTCAGTTAAGGTAAGAGTTCATGCCTCGATCATGAGAAAGAGACGGGGCAAAAATGGCATCCATGGCAGGGTTCCAAGGCAAAAACTACTACTACTGACCAAAAAGAACATAAAGGCTCATCTTACTTTTGCCAAAAAACATCTTGATGATCCTCAAGACTTTGAGGAAAATATTCTGTTGACTGACCAGACAACACTTTTTGGATAGTGTGTGTCCCGGTACATCTGGTGTGAAAGTAACACAGCATTTTAGAAAAAGAACATCATACCAAGAGTCAAATATGGTGAAGGTAGTGTGATGGTCTGAGGCTGCTTTGATGCTTCAAGACCTGGACGACTTGTTGTGATTGATGAAACCATGAATTCTCTCCAAAAAATCCTGAAGGAGAATGTTCGTCCATCAGTTCATGACCTCAAGCTGAAGAGCACTTGAGTTCTGCAGCAGGACAGTGATCCAAAACACACCAGCAAGTCCACCTCTGAATGGCTTAAAATAAACAAAATAATTGTTTTAGAGTGGCCTAGTCACAGTCAGGACTTGAAAATTCAATTCAAATGTTGAGACATGAACTTAAAAAGGTGGTTCATGCTCAAAAACCTTCCAATGTGGCTGAATTAAAACAAATGTGCAAAGAAGAGTGGGCCCAAATTACTCCATCGATGTGAACGAGCTGCCAGTTATCGCAAACATTTGATTGCAGTAATTGCAGCGGAGGCTCACACAACTAGTTATTAGGTTTAGGAGGCAACTACTTTTTCACATAGGGCCAGGTAGGTTTGGATAGCTTTTTTCACTTAATAATAAAAACCTTCATTTAAAAACTGCATTTTGTGTTTACTTGTGTTGTCATTGACTAATATTTAAATTTGTTTGATGATCTGAAACATTTAAGTGTGACAAACATGCAGAACAATAAGAAATCAGGAAGGGGGCAAACACTTTTTTACACCACTGCACATTTTGAATGACGGGTGTGATTTATGGGGTCCCACATTCCACGCAAAATGACGGACTTCCTGTTGGGTTTGGGGTGGGGCCATAATATAATTTTTTGTTTGCCTTTATACGACCTATGTATCTCCCAAATTTTGTGTTTCTACGTTGGAAAAAATAAGCTTTCGGTTTCTATGGGCTCAGTGTATTTTGATTTTCCAGGGGTCGCCACAGAGACATTTTTCAATATTTTTTCTTTGGGACTGAAAATAAAATTTATGTTTCTTGCACTTGAATTTTGTGCAAAGTTTGGTGAGTTTCTGGCCATGTTCCATGGGCCAAATTCTATGACTCTATGTTTTCACATATTCAGGTCAAAATGGCCGCTTTCCAGTTGGTGATGGGGCATGGTCATCGAAGACTTTTTTGCTCCTGGTCTCATGCTGGATGTGTGTCCTATATTTCATTATGCTGTGACAATCTAACTTTTTCACCTCCCATTCACTGTTTTCACATATTTGGGGGGTTGCCATGGCAACATGGTTGTAGATAGGGCATCATTGTGATTGTTTTTTTGTTCATCATGACATAATGCATGTGTGTACCAAATTTAATGTGTCTACGACAAACTACATTTTTGGCCCCCATTATAAATTTGTAGGGGGCACTGGAGGGCCAATTTTCAAGATAGCTCTATGAATTGCATATCATTGTGTTCATGTCATTAATGTGCACAAACGCTTCATTGGGTCCAACCAAATCCAACAATATTTGTGAAAGTTACAGGAGGATTTTATTTTTTCCAAAATAGCCTTCTCGTTAGGGGCTCGTCACAGCCACACCCATTAAGATATCAAAAAACAATTCAATAATTTTTGTTGGCACACATCTAGATGACGTCTAGATGATTCTGACCAAATTTAGAGCCTTTTGGATGAAAACCCCAAGAAGACATAGATTTTGAATGAGGGTGTGATTTTGGGCGTTGCTTGTTCTACCCAAAATGGCCAACTTACTGTTTGTCAGAGGGCAAAACCATAATATTTTTTTTTTGGCCCCATAGGCTTAGTGTATTTTCACTTTTCCAGTGTGTGCTGTTGAGCCCCCTTTTCATGGATTTGAAAGGCTCTGCCAAAAATAAATATTATTCAAAAGTCTTGAATTTTTGGTGAAGTTTGGTCCAGTTTCAGTTATGTTTAGAAGGTCAAATTAGTGTTCAAGTCTCACCCCCCATTCATCCACATTACATATTTTGGGCATTCCCACGGCAACACGGTTTTAGATAAGGGGTCATTGTGAATGGCTTTTTTGTTCGTCATGACATAAGGGATGTGTGTACCAAATTTCATGTCTCTACGACAAACAAAATTTTTGGCCCCGCATTATAAATTTGTAGGGGGCGCTGGAGAGCCAGTTTTGAAGATAGCTCAGCTCAATGTTGGGGCTGTAATATAATTTTTTATTTGCCTTTGATTTTCCAGGGGTCGCCACTGAGTCATTTTTTCATATCTTTTCTCACGGACTCCATTTAAATTATTTTTTTTCCGGGCTTGAATTTTGGTAGCCTGGCCAGCCAGACAGCTTTCTCTTTGTATTACATACAGAGAAAGTTAGTCTGGGATCGATCGATTTAAACAGGATTTCAAGGCAGGACCATGGGCAGAACTAACGCTCGCTGAGTAAACCAATCAGAGAAGCCACGGATGTGACGTACGGAAAGCGAAACTTATTCTAGTTGTCAACAAACCACAGCGTACACCAGCGTGGCTCGAGAGAGAAGATGCTTCGGAGACGGTGAATGGCTTCTGTTGTTTTTGTCAGAAAAATCTGAGGACACAGGGTGTAATATCGAGTTTAGTGCTTATATCGATCGTTGTAAGCTACCGAAACCTGCTACTGTTTTCTCGCGCTCAATATGACGCGAAACAAAATCCCGCCTCCCTCGCTACGATTGGTCGGAAAGAAAGCGCCGGAGCAGAAATCGGAGGCAGATTGGGCGATCCCAGACTAACTTTCTCTGTATGTAATACAATGAGAAAGTCGGTCTGGCTGGCCAGGCTAGAATTTTGGGCCAAGTTTCCCTGGTTTTTTGTGCATGTTCAGGGGGCGAAATTTGCCCTCAAAGAGCAGAAAAAGAAAGTGGAATAATAATAATAACGGACGCATACAGTTATAATAGGCCTGCTGCTGTTGGACCGTTTGTGAAGCTCATGTGTCAAACACGCCAAAGGGATTTGGCCTGCTTATATACCTTGTGCTCAATCAACAGCACCTGGTTGATTGGGCTGGAAGGTATAAAAGGTATCTGACTGTAACAGTCCCCAGATCTGTTTGTCTGAAGACCGTCCAGACACGCCCATAGGGGCGGCACTGCAAACACAGCATCTCGTTCCCGCTTTATCGGGGAACAGGGTTACAGACATGTAACTCGAGACGTTCCCCTTCAAAAGCTAAACTTCGATGATGCGTAGCATACGCTATGGGAACGAGAATACCAACGCTGCTGCCCCTAAAATGTCTGGACCCCAAGGTAGTGAAGAGCACTAAGACCCAGGAGACTCAAACACAACTGTGGGATGAAGACTCAAGGACATGAGATCCGGAGTCATATGAACATCCAAACTATAAAGTTTGGTAAAAGTGTGTGGAGAGGACCAGCCCGCTGCATCACAGATTAGTTGCAGAGGGACCCCCTTTGCCAGAGCCAAAGAGGAGCCCACCCCTCCAGTTGAATGAGCTCTGACACCTATAGGCGGGGGCTGACCACATGCCTCATAGGCCAGAGCAATAGCGTCCCTCACCCAACATGACATTGTCTGCTTAGTGGCCGCAGCCCCCGGCTGACAGCCCCCGCAACACAAAAAGAGCTGCTCGGACTTGCGCCACTGTTCTGTGTGGCAGACATAAGTCCGAAGTGCACGTACTGGACACCGTAGATGAAGCTTCAAGAATAATGGGATTTTGAGCAGAAAAGGGAACTCTCACAGGACTCTCCAGCACTGAAACAGTCTGGCAGTGAACAGGGTCTGCATGGTGCATGATGCACCAGGATTCAAATACACGCCATTTGAGGGCATAGGTCCTCCTAGTAGAGGGAGCCCTAGCACTCAAAGTGTTTACAACAGGGGTTGGTAGTCCCATGTCCCTTAATCGGTCCCCCTAAGGGGCCAGACATATGGATTCCAAAGCTCTGGCTGGGGATGAAACACAGTCCCCTGTGCCTGAGAGAGGAGATCCCTCCTGGTCGGAATCTACAACGGCCGTCGAGGAGAGCTATTATGTCTGAAAGCCATACTCTGGTCGGCCAACAGGGCGCTATTAACAAAAAGCGGGACCCAAGTTGACGGATCATAGCCAGAACTCCTGGGAGCAGAGCAATTGGGGAAAAACATAAAGATGTAGTTCGGGCCACACATGGACCATCGCGTCCAGACCCAGGGGAGCTGAATGAGTCAGAGAGAAATAGAGGGGACATTGCGCAGTCTCCGATGAAGCAAAGAGGTCCACCTCCGCCCTGTAAAACTTCTCCCAAATCTGACTCACTATTTCGGGGTGAAGTTCCACTCCCAGTGTGTCACAGCCTGTCTGGACAACAAGTCTGCCCCCACATTCATATGCCCAGGGATATAAAACACCCTGAGGGAGAGGAACTTGTCCTGAGCCCAAAGCAGAAGCTGCCGCGCTAGCCAGTTCAAAAGGCACGAACGCAGTCCGCCCTGACAATTTATATAAGAGACCACTGCCGTGCTGTCCACACGCACACATGGTCACACATGGTGACCCCTGAGCTGTTGGAGGAAGTATTTCAGAGCCAGAAATACAGCCTTCTTCTCGAGGCAATTGATGTGCCATGCAAGAAGATGGCCTCTCCATAAACCCTGAGCCGGACGGCCGTCTAAGACCGCTCCCCAGCCCATGAGGGATGCGTCCGTCGTTAGCATCCTGCGATGACAACATGGACCTAGAGTGGGACCCAAAGTGAGAAACTGGGGTCTGAGCCACATAGACAGGGTACGCAGCCCTCGGCGCGTAACCTTTATTGGCCTCAAGGGATTGGCTCTCAGATGAAATGCCCTGGCCCGGAGCCACAGCTGAACTGAACTGAATGGTCTCATGTGCAAAAGGCCCAAAGGTACCACTGTGGACGCGGCTGCCATGAGACCCAAAATTCTTTGAAAGAAGCGCAAAGTGACTTCCTGGTCTAGCCTGAACTTCTTCAGAGCTCTCAGAATGGACTCGAATCCCAGACCACCACCAGATACATGGTCCTCTAGGCAGGAGAGAGAACGCTTTTCTTAACGTTGAGTCTCAACCTCAGACAATTGAGATGAGCTAGGACAACGTCCCGGTGACAGAGCGCTAACTCCTGAGACTGCGCTAAAATGAGCCAGTCTATATAATTCAAAATGTGGATGCCCTGGAGCCACAGAGGGCCCAGAGAAGCATCCATGCATTTTGTATATGTCCGGGGTGACAGGGCTAGACCGAACGGCAGAACACTGGCTGTAATAACCAGATTGCCTGTCTGCCAGAGGGACATGTTCTATGGCCCCTTTGTCCTGCAGAACCTGCAGTTCCTGAGACAGCACATGCGCTCGCTCTGCTCTCACGGAAATGAGAACCACACCGTTGAAGCGCGGAAGCTGATACGCAAATTGAATCCTGTAGTCCCTTGCGACGGTCCTTACTACCCAAGGAGAGATATGTGGCAGTAATTCCCAAGCTGCCAGTTCCTCTGAAAGGGGCATTAACAGTGACACGTCGTTTGGAGGGGAGGGGGCGGGGGGTGAGGAGGGAGCTGGACTTAACACTCCGCCAGAGACCGATGCTCCGAAATGCCGGAGGCGGCGGGGAAAGAACAGCGGGTCCCCGGGGTTGAGTATTCCTCCAACATGAAATTTAGACAACAACATTAACAATAAAAGTATAAAATATGTCATTTATTTTTATTGTTCTCTTCTCAGGACTCCAGTTCTGGAGTTTGACAGTTCAGCCAGCTCGGTGCACCTGCCTGAACTGCCCAGTCAAGCCAACAGATCTAGAAAACAAATGCTGCAGGAGGATCCAACAGGGCATCTCAGAACACCACATGGAGCTGTTTTTATTTCAGAAAACTAATGACGCTGACTGTCATGGCTGCCATGCAGGAAAGTCCAAGACCAAGGAGACGAGAACGTGCACGACCTCACATCCGCCTTGATTTTGCTGTAAATCCGACACGAATACTTCTCAATGAAATGAAGCATAGAGGCAACCCAGTTGGAAACTTAAGATTTCATTCTACTCATGACAGTATTGGAGGCTCACTAAAAGGGCAAATAAAAGCGTTATTTATTGTTAAAAACCTACACATAGCATCTTTAAGACCAAACTTGCTATATAGAACCAACAAGCTGACAAGTGCAAGTCGTTGACAAAAGGTCAAACTATATTCATCAAGCACCGAATAATTTACATTAACAACTTGCACACAAAAATGTATGCAGTCTCACACGGTCTTTTCAGTTTCCACACCTGCAAAACTGCCGCCAGTTTACACATGGAAAAGATTGCACATGCTCTCATGTTGGCCCGCTTCTTCTTTGTTTCTTCCAGCACATTTGACCCGCTTTAACTCACTGCTGCCTCTCACTGGTGTAGTAACGTCATTGCATCCTTTGTTGCTACTTGCTTGTTTCAAGTAAGCGTCACTCAAACGATTGAGTAAATTGTTATTTACCCCCTGCAATTGACTGTAACTCAACAAAATCTTATAAGAAGTGAGTATTTTGTATATGTGAGTCAGGAAAGCTATTGTGTAAATAAATGGCCAAAACACAACACAATCTTAGTGTTTTGGGCCAAATGTGTTGGGTTTTTTTTAATAATTCATTTATCAGAGACAAATTCTCCCTTTTGACCATTTCCACTGGCAGTGTGTTGACCTTATTTCAATACCTGGACTGGATCATTTTTAATATGTGGTGATGTAAAGATGTTAACAAGCTTCTTCTTCAAGACATCTTGTCTGTGCCTTCTACTCTTTCTTAGGGAATAGCCCTCACCTCCACAGGGAACCTGTGCCCATTGATGCTGTGTTCAGAGCCATCAGAGCCGTTGCTTGGACCCCAGTGAAATTCAACTTTCTCAGCCTTAAACCTTCCGGGTAGGCCTGCTCCTCGGACGAAGTAATCATCCTTCAATAAGATGGCCACTGAGAGGAGAGAGAGAAAAACAGGTCAGAGAGACTGGTTATACATCAGTAAACATCTTTCCACTCACAAAGTATTCATTCCATTCACACATAATACCATTGCAGAATTCATTGCAGAAAGGTCTAGTTTGAGATAAATGCAAAAGATTGAATAAAACTGAAACATTTACATTTTTCAGGAAAGAAAAATCCCCTTTTATGGATGTCTCTTAAATATGCAGAACCAACGTCCTCTTATCTGGTGCATATTGTCCTTGGCAGGTCTTTAAAGGTCCCATATTATGCTAAATCGACTTTTCTGAGCTTTTAACCGTGTTCTAACGTTGTTTCTATCTCAAACACATACCCAAAGTTGTGTTTTGTTTCATTCGCGCATGTTTAAGTAATTTATTTAGTTTGAGCTACAGTCCTTTCAACGAGCTGTTTCACGCAATGACATCAATATGTGAAGTAAACCACTCCTCTCCAGGAAGTGCTCCTCCACACTCCTCCAGCCCCTCTCTCCTGCACTGTCAACAAGTGCCGTGCTCTGCAGCTCAGACGCACAGAGAAGCATCGCTGCTACTGTGTTACCTTACTTACCGTCAGCAACATGTATTACTAACAAGTATTACTGCATAGCTCTACATGTTGCTAGGCTATTTTATTATAGTTCTTTCAATATACTGCACAACAGCTACCTTAGGAGTCTCCAGGCAGCATACATTCTCAACTTCAGTAGGCATTGTACGGTCATTTCCACATGTGCACCTATAAACAGAAGCAGTTAACACGCGCTATGCTACGGGCTACACCATAGAAACATACACAATAAATAGTTTCTCATTTACCAAGCAGAAACGTCTTGTAGAAGCCTTCGAGGTTTTTGTGTTTGCTCATGTTCTTCAAACTCAGAGTCAGACTCTGGGTCGAAGATATACGGCTCAGTTACTCTCAAAGCCATTGCTGAAAAAGTTATTACTACGATGTACCGTGTTTACTTCAGTCTGTTTCCAGCGCAGCTCCAGTGTGACGTCATGAGTGGGTGGAGCCAACACGGGAGAGCTGAGCCTTAAAGTGACAGCGCCAAATCAGACCGTTCACTTTGGACTCATGATGAGAGCTCATCCAAACTGCTTGTATAAGATAATTATTGTGTGTTTCATGTTGCAAAACGTGATATGGTAACCTAAATGTATCCAAAATACACTGTATAATGTTCAAAATAGTATAATATAGGACCTTTAAATCACAAATAATTGTTCAAATTAAAAAAAGGCCTTATTTTTTATTTTTACATACACAAATGGCAAATGTTGTTCCATTAACCTGAGTTGTGACTTTGTGCCCCCTCACTTGATTGGGCTTTTTATAGACACAGCATTCATTGTATGACCTGCTTTATACCAGCCACAATTAAGCCAATTCTCCAAGTACAACCACCATCATTTTGTTAAAGTTCAATGACCATTTAAAATGTCACCTGATACGTTTAAGGTCAGTGTAGTTTTGCTCTCAACATGAAGGACATGCAAGATCACCAAATGTGGGTGCTAAAAAATCGTATATCTTATATCCCCATGGTCATTAACTTTTTTTTTCCAGAACATTTGCTTACATATTAATATCTGATTGCCCTTTGGTTGAAGCATGGTTCAAACTCAGTGCGAGAGATGCAGGGTCACAGCAAATGAGGCTGATGCTCATTGCAGATTAAATATATAGAGGTCAGATTCTATAGAGGACAACGTAAAGTGATCTGTATGGTGATGATAATTTTGCATTACTTAGCTGTATAGAGTAGTTAATTGTACCCTTTAATATATTCCCTAGGAACCTTCACTAATATTAACTTAGGTAGTAGTTTTCTTTCCAATAACATTGTCATCTATAGGTCTATTATCTTATGTCTGAGTGTACATTAATAACACTTATAGCACTGCAAATGGCACATAAACACAGAACTGTAGTGATAATCTTCTTGGCTTTGTGTAGTGATGTCCCTATCAATCTACACATCAAAGTTACGCCCTTGCTCAGTCGTCTCTTTACCGTCTCTATGAGACTCTCAACACTACACAGCTGGTTGAGGAAGGCTCAACAGTGACTGTACTTCCTGAGGAGCCTGAGGAAATTGAGAACATCCTGACCAGCTGCATCACTGTGTGGCTGCACCACAGTTTTGGACCGCAGTTGCCTGCAGAGAGTGGTGAAGACTGCTGAGAAGATCACCAGGACTCCACTGCCCTCTCTGCAGAGCATCTACCAGCACAGAGTCCAGAGACCTCACACACCCCCAACACAGACTGTTCCCATTTCTTCCCTCAGGCCAGAGGTACAGGAGTGTGAAATGCAAGACTTCCAGACTAAAGAACTCTTTCCCTCCGCCATCAGACTCCTAAACAACTGACAGGAGTCTAGAATCATGGACTATCCCCACTGTTCACCTTTCAGTTGACTGTTTATATACGGTATACCTCACTTTGTACATATGCATTTGCACATTTACTGCCGATTGCACATACAGGTTATGTTGCCTTTTACTGATGTACAGTTATGTATATAGTATTTTCCCCTCGCTGCTTTTCATTTAAATCCCTACTTCATTCTATTTCACCTACTTTATTCTATTTCAATTTGTATATTTGTATTTAGACTTATTTATCTATTTTATACTTAGCATTTTATTTTATTTCTATTTTTTTTTAAGGAAGAATTTCATTGTACTGGAAAACCTGTTTCTATACTGTACACATGCCAATAAACACTTTGAATCTTATTTCTTGAATAAATAATCATTTCACGAACAAGGATATTATTATTTTTATAATACACAAAGAATCTGTAGCTATTATTATCAGACATTACACTGCAGCCTGTGCTGTCTGTAAAAACATTATTCAAAATACATTTGAGATAAATTGGCCCAATACAGTTAGTCTAATATATTTCAAATTAAATTTGGGGGTTTTACCTTTTTTTTTTTAACAAATATATTTTTCTTGGATCAGAGAGTGTGAGTCCAGAGTGAGGGGCAGAGTGAGGAAAATAGAGGTTGCAGGACACAGGCACAGCTCAGAGGCATTTTTTTATTTGTCAAAGTATATTATAATATACATTCATATTTGTGTAGGCATTATAGTTTCATGTCCTACACCAGACTTGTCCAGGCTGAGTCTAGAACAGGGGTCAGCAACCCAAAATGCTCAAAGAGCCATATTAAAATCTGTCTGGAGCCACAAAAACTTAAAAGCCTTATATAAGCCTTATATGAAGGCAACACAGGCTGTAAGTGTATATTAGCTATATTGTCCTACTATCAAAATGACTAAGTAGGCTACAAATACATAATGAGCATTCATGATTAAATGTTTCCCTGCAGCGCATCCTGGAGAGAATGACGCACCACGTGACTACTCTGCTGTACCATATTTGGTGCTTTAAGTTTAACTTCCATTACAATATTAATGTCATCAGCTATCTGTTTCTTTTTCCCTTTGGGATCCATGGCCCATGACAACACCCGCCGGTTTGTTTACAACAGCCACCTGCCTGGCACCGCGCCGTGCTGAAACGTGTGTCGCAAATCGCAAATCTTCGTTGACAGAAATGTTCAAATTTAATATTTATTATACACATTTTTACAGCATTGGAAAATGTTAAGAATGTTTGTGTCATGTTTGTCCTCCTACAGAAACCATATTAAAACAAATAATATGGTTTTTCCACTTTCATATATTTTTGAAAAAGCTCCAGGGAGCCACTAGGGGAGCGCTAAAGAGCCGCATGCGGCTCTAGAGCCGTGGGTTGCCAACCCCTGGTCTAGAAGGATGAAGAACAAAAGAAAGAGAACACTGCTACAGACAAACACCACACTTCATCCAGACCCAGACATAATATACAGCTCACAGACTAAACAGAGAGAAAGTGTCATGATGCATGAATTATTTTATTTTGTATATAATCACGTGACATGGGACAGCTAATAACAACTGGACTGTCCTGTTTCAGTCTTCACAATACAGTAAATGTGATCTACCTGTAGAAATGGTCACACTACTGCTACTTCTCTGAGAACAGTCTTTTGCATTTCTGAGAATGTTTTCAGTCAATCGTCAGTGTTGGGAGTAACGCGTTACTTTTGTAACGCGTTACAGTAGTATATTATTTTTTGGTGTAATGGAGTAATATAACGCATTACAAATAAAAAGTTACATAGTATATTACCCGTTACAATCTCAGTAACGTGCACTACAAATAAATTTAGCTTAAAATGACATTTACACCACCAGAAAAAAAATCCAAGTGACCAACAAATGCAGGAGAAGATCAGTGGCGCGCAGTAAATGTCACGTAAGCTAGCTAATCTACTGTGTATGGGTGAATGATGACTGCTGAGTAGTGATCTGCGGTTCGAACGAATCATTCAAAACTCGAGAGTCACTTTACTGAATCGGGAGTCATGATTCTCCGCCTCTATTAACTTGTTTACTGACTCGTCCCTGTTATTGCTTGCTAAACTACGGTCCAGCTCATTTGACCACAGGGAGAAGAAAGTCCACTCGTTTGACTACAGTTTGAAACACTAACGGCAATAAAGAAACAGAAAACAACAATATTGCTATTTAATTATAAGTGCGGTTTGTTTGATGCATAGCAGGAATATTAAATAGAGGATTTATGATAGTGGATTATTGACTGTTTTTAAATATGCCTTAGGTTACTTTGATGTCTTTAGGTTAAAGACATAAATGAGTTCATAAGATTAATAAGTCACTTAAATAAGTTAATAAATGAATTCATAGTTGATAAATAAATAAGTTACATATATGGTTAAAGCTGTTAAAAAGTATTAGTAGTTTTATTTTAATTGTGAGATGTCTGTCCTCTTTTTTTTCCTCACAATAAAATTTTCATTCATTTTCACATTTCAAATGAGTGGTTTTAGCAATATCAATGAATCAGTGGGGACTGGGAGTGGGTGGACATTGGGTGCGTATATGGGTTTCTGCACACTCTAGGTCACTGACTCAGTGACTCAAATGACTCAAGTGATGGTGAGTGATTCATTTAAACTCGAGTCAGTAAAAAGAATCAAACTTCCCATCACTACTGCTGAGGTGAATTATACATTTGTGAGATGGACCTATTCCCACTATTTCGAATTTGGACAATAATATAATAGTCAAGTGCAAACTTTGCGCTTCACCAAAGGAACTCTCAACATCAAGGGTTAGTACAAGCAACTTGAAAAAGCACCTGGAGCGGTGCCATGCTAACTCCAAGCAAGAAAAAGAATGTCATGTTTTATCACTAGAACATAGGCTACACTTAAATCTGTCTTCATTTTGGTGAAAGTAACTTCAAAGTAATGTAATTCCTTACATATTAGAGACAGTAATATTGTAATATAAATATATTATGTTTTATTTACAGTAACTAGTAATATATAATGTATTACAATTTTTGAGAAACTTGCCCAACACTGTCAATCGTTATAAAGTAATTTTAAAGGTTGCATTTGTGCATGGGGTTAAAGCGTGAATTATGGTTAAATTAGATTAAAGAGCATATCCTCATTAATTTTAATGTTAAGCTTTCTTACATTTCTTAAGAGAAATGTTAAAAATTGCAAGGCATATTGTTATCACAATGTGTAACAAAAATATTGCCTTTCGCATGTTTTTCTGATCTAAAGGGCCATGTTTTATGGAGCATTTTCATTGCACTGGTATTGTTCATTGTCTGTTGCATGTTCATGTGACATTCAGTTTAAAGGACTAAAGCTGAGTGGGGCTTGATGCATTAATTATGCTGCTGACTGAACAGTGCCTCCACCAGGTGATCTCTCCGCATTCATCTGTCATTTAGAAACTCTGCACATCCCGTGCATTATTCATGGAAAATGTGAAGCCATTTGTCTTGTTATCCATACATAGTGAGGGAAGAACAGAAGCTGTGCACCATTATGTTGCACAGCTGTTGTTTGTGTTGCTCTTTTGCATGCTCTCTACATGCTGCGCACCCCTCTACTTTTAAACAGAGTGCTGCTAGTGCCCATCTTTTTCTGCTAATTTGGGGAGATATGTGGCGTTTCTGAAAGCCTGCATTGAAAGTAACAGGGAATTATCTTTTCATTCCCTTGATCGTGTGATGAGCAACACTCCTTAAGTCTGTGCTGTTTTCGCCACTCTATGGACTGTGATCATCACTGGTCAGCACTGTTCGCTCAGGATTGGCATAGCCTGTCTGAACGAGCAAGCTGCCGGAACCACTTTCCTACACTTTACTCCACTTGACTAACTCATTTTTAAGGAAAAGCAGCCACAGATTTCAAGTCAGCAGATTAAGTGAGTGCATTCAAATTGACATGTTTCTTCCAGCCATCACCTGTCTCAGCTTTGAAAAGTATGTAATTGAATGTTCAAGACAACTTCAAATCTCACACATTTTGGATTAAAGTCAAAGTGGAATATCCCGAGATTGCTACAAAAGCCCTAAAAACCTGCTTACCTTTAAGCATCTTAAAGTACTGTGAAAAAGCATTTGCCCCTTGCTGATTTCTTATTTTTTGTGTATTTGTCACATTTAAATGTTTCAGATTATCAACAAATTTGAATATTAGACAGATAACTGTAGTAAAGTAAGTAAAAACAAAATGCAGTTTTTAAGTGATGATTGTATTTATTAAGGAAAAAAAAGCAATCCGAACCTACCTTGCCCTATGTGAAAAATGAATTGTCTCCTTAACCTAATAACTTGTTGTTCTGTCCTTAGCAGCAATAACTGCAATCAAGCGTTTGAGATAACAGGCAATGAGTCTTTCACATCACTGATCTTCTATTTGGCATTGTTTTAATTCAGCCATATTGGAGGGTTTTTGAACATGAATCACCTTTTTAAGGTCATGCTACGACATGTCAATCGGATTCAAGTCTAGACTTTGACTAGGCCACTCAGAAACCTTCATTTTGTTTTTGACGGCAACAGCTGTCACTTGCAAGAGCTAGTAAAAAAAAGTAAACAGCAACAGATTAGATGTCAACCCCATCAGCAAGTTGAGAGCGAGAGTGGTTACCACTCCTGTCTCACAGCAAGAAGGTCCTGGGTTCAATCCCTCGTCAGAGTAGGGCCTTTCTGTGTGGAGTTTGCATGCTCTCCCCGTGCCTGCATAGGTTTCCTTCGAGTGCTCTGGTTTTTTTCCAAGTGCTCTGGTTTTCCCTACCACCAAAAGACATGTACAATAGACCCCCTTTCCCCATGCAGCCAGGACTCACCTACAAAAGAGATTTGTAACCTCAGTGAGACTTTCCTGGATATATAAAGGTTAGATAAAATAAAAATAAAGAAGTGTTTAGTGTCAGAAATGAGAGTGACATTAATTTTACATTTCCTCTAAAAATCACACATTTCAGTTGTCCCTCACTATAATTTTTTAATTTTTTTTGTGCCATTTTGCATGCTTTTTTTTTTCATCGTATGAACGTGCTATGTGTTCTGTGTCCTGATTGGCTAAGGGAGAACTTGCGCATTGTGTTCTGCATCCTGATTGGCGAAGGGAGAACTTGCGCATTGTGTTCTGCGTCCTGATTGGCTAAGGGAGAACTTGCGCATTGTGTTCTGCGTCCTGATTGGCTAAGGGACTGTAGACCATTGTCAATCAATCTCCTCCGTGCCGTGTCTCCTGTACAATACAGAATGCGTTCGGCCTGACAAATTTACATAAATGTTCGATCGCTAGCAGTGTGACTCTGAAGTGCTGTATGTTTCTCCTCGACAAAATCCTCAATGTCGATGAAACATTCTGCACTGACAAAGTCACCTGCGGTCGCACCCAAAAGGCAGAGGAAGATGCTAAGGTTTGAACTTTGAGAGTGTTGAAACAAGAGAGAAATGTGAGAAAATGTTAATGCCTGTCTGAGAAAAGTGTATAAAGTGTGTGGTGAGGGGTTTTACAGCCTTAAAACATGTATAATAATTGTAAAAAATAAAGCTGACTACTTCGCAGATTTCGCCTATTGCGGGTTATTTTTAGAACGTAACCCCCGCGATAAACGAGGGACCACTGTATATCATAAAAATATAAATAACATATTTATACATAAAATATTAACAAAAAAATTGCCCAAGCCTATTTTATGATTTATTGGACTTATTGAACTTTTACACACACATATACACTCACACATAACATGGTCAATACAATCATCTATAAGTCCACTGTCTTATAAGTTAACTAAAACAATAAGTTAAGATATATGTTTATTAGATCAATTCATGTTCATACAACAAATAGGGACAGTTCCATTTGCAGTTTTTGTGACTGTGTGTTTGTGAAGGTAGTTCTCTTCAGCTGAAGGCTATTGCTATTAATCATTTTTCAGTTTCCATGTGTTTTAAATATAAACACTGCTGCAATTAATGAACTGAATATATATTTTCTTTCTAGTTTTTTGTAGGTTTCAATAGAAATGTATGAAATTATACAATATAAAACTTTAAAGGCCATTATCTCAAAACTATTTTTTTCTTATACTCAAATATCAGATATCTCGATTTCAGTAGCACCTACGAGCACCGAACAATATTAACTATATTCTGAAGGCTTTTACAGAGGGATTTGTTGATATATTATTCCTATCCTGAATTACAGGTCGTTTTACTCCAAAGAACATGGCGAAAATTGATTTTTTTATGGCTATTGTCAGTATTCTATTTACTAAAACACAAGAAGAATATCAAAAGATATCAAAAACAGATAAGATATCCAGAATCCCCTCGGTAAAAAGCCCTTTCATCTGATTTGTCAACAAAACGAACCAAGAATTTTAAATCTGGCCTTTTTACAATTTCCAGATTTTGTTTTTGGAAGTGTATGCAAATTCTCTATATTTAAGTATGTAATTTCGATTTTGAATTTTGGGTGTGGCTAGTAAAATTGTAACCTGACTCTGCCAGATAGAACTGCTCCACAGAACATAGTCTATTTCGCAGTACCATTTGGGAAGGCTCCCATTGAAAGCGTTTGCAAAAAGGAGGCGCCTTCTGTCAAAAACTTGGTGTTGATTGGATGAAGCACAGACGAGTATCTGCTTAGCATGAGTTTTCTTTAACCAATCATAGCAACGATATGACGTGCCACTCTTTGCGCTTCTTTCAAAGAAGAAATACTCTCTATTGAGTCCACGGTTCACGACTCAAGCGGTTTAGTTGGCACGATACAAGATGGATTTACAAGAGTTTTGGAAACTCCCAAATCTCGCGAGAATCCAGCTGCAGTGCAAGGTTAGTAAAATTGAACTCAGCTTTCCAAAAAAAAAAAAATTGTGATTAAAGGGCCATTGTGTAACTTTCATAAATTTCTACCAGTTACTGACACCTGTGGCCGTTAGAGGAACTGCAGTCAGTGTCGTGCTCGCTCTCACGCGCTCGTACGAGCACGACTGAGGAAGCGGAGTATTAGCGTCAACACAAACTCTTTTACAGACTCATCACAGACTCAACACAGACTCTGAGATTTACTGGAGTCATGCTTACGGAGGAGGTAAGAGAAGTTACACTTCTGAAAGTTTGACAAACTTTATTTGAGACTAAACTATACTTGACTCTCGAGACTGACACAGAGAGTGAACTCTTGAGACAGAGGCAAGAGAACGACTAATGTTTGACAATAGTATGTTTTTAAAGTGTTTTTCAACACAATACAGTAGTTAGAGCAAACTCTGTGTGCTACATTATCGACTGTATGTAACGTTTGTCAAAAAAGCGTTGACAAACATTAGCTTAGCTATAGCTAGCTTTAGCACTAGCTCACGTAGTTTCCATCGAGACCCTGCAGTGTTTACACAGGAGTCTCAGCAGAATAACGGCAAAAGTTAGTGAACTTATCTCTATCAGACGAGATACGATACATAATGTGTTACTATTACTGTTATTTTGCCGAGACATTAGAGCATTTCATTTTTATTTGATCAGCTAATGTCTAAACAGCTGCACTGTTCCTAAACCTTGTGTAAAACATCAGTGACAAGCACCAAAACAACACTCACTGACCTCTTATTTATTCTGGAGAAAAGCAAAATACATATTTCTAAGTACAGGAGTTTTGCTTGTTTCTAGGAACCACTACTGTACTAACTTTGTCTGGCATTAGGTTGAGACAACATAAATGTAACCCCACTGTGCCATTTCAGTTTATCCTTGTTTATTTTACTCTTGGTTCATTCAGAATACCTCTAACATGAAATTTGGCTCAATAAATGAACAAATAAGTCATATATTTTTATTGTTCTCTTCTCAGGACTCCAGCTCTGGAGTTTGAAGCTCTTGTGCAGGAGATCAGTGACTGCAGCATCTGTCTCCGGAGAAGGATGAAGTGCTCCAGATGAATGGAACTCGTCTCTGAGGGTTTTTTTCTGGATGTGCCGGAGAGAGTCACACCAGGACCAGCCGAACCCAACAGGGGTCAGCCAGCTCGGTGCACCTGCCTGAACTGCCCAGTCATGACAACAGATCTAGAAAACAAATGCTGCAGGAGGATCCAACAGGGCGTCTCACCACATGGAGCTGTTTTTATTTATTTTATTTTATTTTTTTCAGAAAACTAGATTTAAAAAAAAATACTTTCATTTGTTTTATTAATTGAAAGTTTTATATGGTGTTTATATACAGGCAGAAATAAATATACATTTTTATAGATTCTTTCCTGCACATATTTATTGTAAAGGAATTGCTGTATTTGAGCAGTCTCTTTTTATTGCTGCCCTTTGTTTTTGAGGCTGAAGTCATGTTCTAAAGAGAGAGAATAATAAGCATTGGTGTCATTTTTACGGTCATGACATACATTTATTTACTTTATTATAACATACAATACATAGATAATACAGATATAGTTTGACAGGTAACAAACAGGTCCACAGTATTGTAGATAAGTGCATATTGATATTATGATGTAAATAACAAAACAGGCTAGTCTTCTCCACTGGAGCATGATACCTACACACAGGATACAGGTAAGGACTGTGGACATGTGGCTGACATACTTGTCCTCTGCAGAGTAGTGTCTGGGCCAGTTCAGCTGTAGGTGGGGACACAACCCCAGGGAGGAGACCAGGGGCCCGAGGGTCATCTGGCCCATGACCTCTTTGTCCCACATCCAGAGGTGCATGCTGGATCTGCTGAGGGCCCACTCGTGCTCAGCGCTGACGTGGTGCAGTACAACTCAGCACAGAGCCTAAATATATTGAATTCAGAGTCTAAGTTACAAGGAATGATCACATCTGAGTTCATTTTTTATCTGAAATACTAACTGAAAACAAACTTACCTGTCAGATCCTGCAGTTATTGATTCAGGATGGTGTGGCAATCCAGTCTATTTTCTTGGTGTTTTCCACTGTTGTTTTCTCATAACTGTAAACAATTCACCTATTGTTAGAATACAGGGAAATACAATATTTACAAAAGCATTACTATTGACAGTGCCACTGTATTTTCAACAAAAAAACAAAATATAACTACATTTTCATTGATCGATTACCTCCATGTTACTAACCAGCTTACCATTTGATTATTAGTTACCTAACATACAAATAAATGCACAAGCACAGCTAATCCCACCACATATGTTTACTTTATTTGTATATATGCTCTATTGTGTGTCGTGCTGTGTATCACAACCGAGACAAGCGGATGTGATTTTCATTATAATAAACAGACCTGTAAATAATCATGACATGAATATAACGAGGTAACCAGTGAAAGACGTGTGGTAGAGTTACCTTTAGCTCGTCTGTGATGACAATTACATTCTGTCTAACAGACAGTTGTAACGTTAGTGTAATGGCTCACGTTTTCTGGTGTTTATTTAGCAAACGAGCCAATGTTAGTGTAACTCAAAAATGCCACACAGAGTTAGCATTAGCTGCTGTGTGAAGACAGCCGATAAGTAAGAAAAGCTAGGACAGCACATTTGTCAGATTCATAAGCCTCGGGAGTCAGGATCATAACGAAGTTATGGTCTGAAGGTATTTAATCCATTCAAAACACAAACTTATTTAGAGACGTTGCTGTTAGCTAGTTAGCATCCCCGAAGCATGCTATTGTTATTTAGCATTAGACAATTGATTACAAAGCATCACAAGATATTTAAAATGGTCAGTGATGATGTCTTACCTTCTGAATGAAAAGAAAGACGATTCTGGGTCTGTTTTATCCCCAGAGCAGTTCTTCGTTCTCGCGGCCGACTCTGGCTCGTCTTCCTCCGGCGCCGGTCACACTCCCGTTTGGGTCTGTGGGCCTCGCTCGATAAAACGTTCTTTGTTTTTTTAATGTTTGCGTGTAGTTTGTGTCGGTGTCCGGGTTGTGCTGTGTTGCTGTGCTGGAGGCCGTTTGGGGTTTTTGTGTCTGCAGAGTCCATCTCAAAACTAACGCGAACTAATGCCGCTGACTGTCATGGCCGCCGCGCAGGAAAGTCCAAGACCAAGGAGACGAGAACGCGCATGACGTCACATCCGCCTCGATTTCGCGGGAAATTCGACCCGAATACTACTCAATGAAATGAGGCTACAGGCTTATAGAGGCAACCAAGTTGGATACTTAAAATGTCATCCCTCTCATCACAGCATTGACAGGCTAACTTCTGGGCAAATAAAAGCCTTATTTATTCTTAAAATCCTACACATAGCCCCTTTAATCAATTATTCATGATTTAACAAAGGGGTGTGGGGGTGGGGGGCAGTTACCTTTTCAGAAAGGGCTTGGTAGGTTTGTCTTGCTTTTTTTACTTAATAAATAAAACCATTACTTAAAACTGCATTTTGTCTTCCAGTTCATTTATAAAATAGCATTTGGCAATATGTTTTGAATGTCTCTATTTTTATTTCTACAGCAGATGGTTCCTGTGCAGCCAACCATTTCCTATGATTGATATAGTGATTTAAAACATGTACAGCAGTATATCTGAAGCTTCTGCTCTTTGTATTATTTCTATATTCATATAAACATCTCATTAACATCTCATAGGGCCTACTCCAGTCTGATTATTGTATTTTCAGGTTAAACTGTAAATGAAGACAACACATTCACCACAGTAAAAGCTATGTGCATGAGACACACACCATGTCGTCATTACAACTAAGGGTGATACGATCAGGATTTTTGAGGCAGATCACCGAAATCGTCCAATGCCAATCACTGATCATGGGATCTATTTGATTATGTACCTTAATAAATTCACTATTCTTAAAAACACCCAAAAAACTATTTAAAATATTAATCATTAAGGGGTGGTGAAATCAAATACAATAACGTGAACCCTATTCTTTGGGATTCTCCAAGCCCATAACATATCGCTGAATGCAGTGACAAGAGCCTCCGTGGTGTGTGAGCCTGAAATCTTCCGACAGTGCAGAACAACTTTATGTAACTTGAAGTCGAGGTCAATATACTGTGCAGGAAGGCTTTGCATGGACATGGGACATACACTTGAACTCCAAATGCCACCTGTGAAACAGGGATGTCGTTTTGAATAAGCCTTTTAATGTGCATATACATCGTTTGGTACAACTGTGGCAGGCACGTATCTGTTTAATATTTACGGGTAATGTGTAGTGCAGATCCAGAACAGAGAGAAGGTGTTTAAAAGCCTTGTCTGCAAGAACAGATCATAGCTGATGGTCAAGGCATATACATTTCATTATTAGGCCCGAGCCCCACACTGGTGTCGAGGAGCCTATTGGAGCAGAAAAGTGTGTGAAGCACACAAATGAACTAAATGCGCAAAGCACACTAATGAACTACGTGAATGACGAGCGCATGAAGAAAACTAGACACTCAAGATGTAAGAGACTAACAAAACAATGTATTTTTTTATCTGATCCTTTTCCACAATAACTTTCTTGCTTGTGGCATGCTGAAAAACAACTATAATGATAAATGATTTAAAGTTCATCTGTTGTGCTTTCATCTGCTGTCATGTATTTCAAAGTAAAATAAAACACTTCCTTTAAGAGCTTGAAATACAGTTTAAATTTGCTGTCATTGAAATCTAGAAGCACAAAAATAAATGGAGATTTTTCTGAGATTAAGTTGAAGCTGTGGATGGATCAGGATGCAAGTCAGATAACACTGAGGCAGAGGCTGACGAGGCTGGGGGTATGTCAGCTGAACAAGAGCAGAGAGGACCAGAAGAGGAGCAGCTGGAGACAGATAACTGCTCTGGACTGACAGAGGAGCAGCTGGAGACAGGTAACTGTAGAGGGGCTCTGCAATGACAGAGAAAGTAAAAATTAATGTTTAGCACAAGTCTTGCTGTTGGGACCAGTCACCTCTGCAAGAAAGTGATTACTGCAAACCACCGAAAAAATTTATAAAAAATGTATGACTGCAGAGTAACAAAACCAAAAAACCCCACTAACCTTAAGTGTCTGAATATCCTCTTCAAAGTGGTTACCCCACAGTTAAGCGGAGCCTTTCTTCTGATCAGCCTCAGCCTGACAGCATTATCTGTAGGATATCTGTAGAGAGTAAAATTTTAAAAAGAGGGTATGTACTTTGATAAAATAAGCATGTGTCAAATGTATTTACTGTCTTTAGCTGTACCATGACACTAACGTGATCTTAGAAGAGTATATTAAGAGAGCCAACAAATTTTTTGCATTTAATGTAATAAAATAAAATAATAATATATGGCCTTTACGTGGTTGCAAACTCAATAGTAATATACATTTATCCTAATTTGACTTAATTTACGTTTATATTAGTACAAAATTAGTTTATTACCAGCACAAACACCAAACTGTATAAGGGTATGACACCATTGTCAACATAATTGAAGGTCAGATATGTTGGTATCTCCAGCATCTTCATATTGTTAATCAAGTTTGACCCAGTGCATCACATTAAACTATCGTTAAAACAATGTAAAAGTAAATGAGGCCTTTATACCAGCCACCCGCAAATAAAAGTTAGCTAATAAAAGCTTACCAGTTTTGTAGACTGTATATAATCTGAACAGTAATGTAACACATGCAGAAATTTACTTACCTACAAACTGGGAGCTCCGTTTCTTCAGTGCAGAAAGTTGAAAAAGTCATATCAGCTGAATTAAACCAAACACAGCTAGCTAACAGCAAACGTTATCTCCATTTACGAATAGCAGCAAGCAAACTAATTAACAAAAATGACACCATATTACCTGAAAAGCTTTGGATAACATGGGGTAACTAATTACAAACTTTGGCCATAGAAATAAAATTAACTCTGATAAAATAGCGGGACAATCTCTCTATTTTGTCCATAAATATCTAGCAGCATCTTCTCCCGAGGGAGAGCAGGGGTTGCCACTGAGACATTTTTCAATATTCTTTCTTTGCGACTGAAAATAAAATGGGCCAAACGCTATGACTCTGTGTTTTCACATGTTCAAGTCAAAATGGCTGCCTTACAGATGGTGATAGGGTGTGGTCATCATAGACTTTTTTGCTCCTGATTCTATGCTGGATGTGTTTAACAAATTTCATTAGGCTATAACAAACAAAATTTTTCACCTCACATTCACTTTCTCCACACATTTGGTGGTTTGCCATGGCAACACAATTGTAGATAGGAGGTCTTTGTGATTGGCATTTTTGTTCGTCATGACATAAGGGATGTGTTTACCAAATTCCATGTCTCTGGAGAGCGAGTTTTGAAGATAGTCCTATGAATTGCATATCACTGTTGTTGTTTTTTTTTTTGTGATGATGAGCAAAAAAGCTAACGACACCCACCCTCTATTTGCAACTGTGTTGCCACAGTAACGCCCCAAATGCATGACAAAGGTGAATGGGAGGTGAAAATTTAGAGGCAGGACAGTTCAATTTGAAAAAAAACCCCAAAGTTGCTGACCCATGGCCTATAGCCTATATTTAGATTTATTTTACTTTTTAACGATTTATTAATAACTTTCCTAAATTAAATTGGGTTGATTTAAAATGTTTTGTCTCGCATCTGCTGTAAAAAAAAAAAAAAAAAAAAAAAAGGCTGCAGGCACACATGTAGGTGCTTAACACCAAGCAGGTCCCACCCAGACTGCCGTGTCTACCTGTGTGCACCCCTAGAACGCACAACCAGCAGCTGCGCGCACTTGTCTCTGATACGAGGCAAATCAAGAAAGCAGTAGGCCTACCATTTATTAAGAAGTGCAGAGCTCATACAGTACCAAGCAGCCTATATGGGATATCTCAACTGTCTCTCCTGCATTGCTTCATCCTGGCAATCTGCCCAGCTGGCTGCTGGCTTCTGGCTTCCCAGTCGCTCAGAGACTTCTGGTAGTGGGGCACACGCAGCACGGCCCTCTGAGCTTGTGGCATTGTTCGCAAAATGAACGTGCTGAAAGCAATCACAGATGCTCTGTGAGAATTCCATTGAAGCTTCTGTGTTTTAGCAGCTCTGATAATCTTAACACAAGTCTATAAAACCTTCACTGAATGCTGATGCTGAATAATACAGTGAAAAGTGGCACTGTTATACCTACAGCACAGTATCTTGCTATTCAGTTCAAACTTCATCTGTTTCATTTTCTGGTGCACTTTAGCACTGCTGAATGGATCTTGTGAGTAAGAACAGGGTGACAGGAAAGAATTGGATTGGAATTCTATAGTATTTGAATTTCCCCACCGACTAAACGGAACGGATTCGACTTCGACCAAAGAGAATGAGAGGTTTGGGGATACGGAAAAATGGTCTTGCGGGTCCTTATCTGGACTCCGCACTTTGAATCCCCTGGTGTAGATTTCCCCTTTGATCTCGGGACCCTCTGAACTAATCTGGCCACCCCCGTGGGGTCGGGACCCCCAGGTTGAGAACTACTGGATCAATGGAACAAAGTAACAGCAACATGGTAGCATTCACCAAAATGTAGTTTTTCCTAAAGCCTGGTACATAATCTGCAAGAACAGAGAAATTTGTTCTTGTTATTGAGGCGGCAAGAACAAGAACAAAATTAGTTCAGACAAGGGCATTTCATACTTCATAGTTCTAGGACACCCACAAGAAAAAAGTTCTACCTACATGATGTGTCAAGCACAAGCTGCAAGAACTTCCAAACCTGCTGCAAGAACAAAATGACAAAATTTTGTTTTTGCAGCCCTGGAAAACAGAACAGAAGAGTTTTTTGTCTTAGTTATAAGTCAGTCAGTGTGTTCTTTTCTTGTTTTGTTCAAAGATTTGGCCTAAACCCACACAAGGACATACATATAAAATGCACACCCCTAAGTAAGCATAGAATATGACAAAGTAAATGCCTTTTTGAAATGTATATATTAAAATATTTAACAAAAATATAACATAGATACAACAAAAATAATCCCCACAAAACAACAGTCTTCCCCCAAGATAACAGAAAATGTCCACAAAAAAAAACAAAACCTCAATGTCCCAGAATGCTTTGTGTCTGTATTTTTTTCTTTCCCAGGGTGCGTTGCTCCACCCTACATGATGCTTCACCAAACAAAAAAACCCCTATAAAATAAATTTAATTTGTTTACAACAGTTTACTTCGTACATTTAATAATTATAAAGCAACCCAAAATAAAAGAAAAGAAACTCACGGTCCAGTCCGAGTCACTGTCATGTCGAACGTGATGACGTCACGTGGTTCCAGGTTTTGGTGAGTGTGCGTGTGAGTCTGAGGAGAAATTAAAGTTTTATGTATGGAGGAAGTTTAATGTCTTCGACGGAAAGGAAAGAAGGATGGTATTACCAGTGGACAGTGAAGAGAAAGATGTATCGGTTGAGGGGTTCAACAGCCTTGAAAGACAGGTATCACTCGCGCCGGTGCTAACTCTACCGCTGCTGTGGCTCTTAGCTCTGCCATTTTTCTAACCAGAAGATGGATAGTTTGAGTGGCGGCGCGAATGGAGGGACGAATAGGGTGAGTAGTGTAGGAATGTGGGAGTGACAGAGGGATGACGGAGGGTGGATGAAAAGTGTTGATGCACTACATTATTTTGATGATAACTGCAAGGTCAAGATGCAGGTTGTCACACTCCTTCACCCGTGAGAAGACCCAAAGTATTGAGAGTTTTTTTTTTCTTCCTCTCTCCCTCCTCCTCATGAAAAGAGGACTGACCCTGAGGAGACTTAAACAACAGGCTCAGGTCAGTTTGGTTTTTTTGGCTTTTTTTTTTTTTGGATGAAAGTATTAAATAGTACAGTTTCATGATTTCACTTCCTTGTGGGCCATTCCATCTACCTCCAGGTCTGAATGAGTGAAGCCAGGAAAGTCTTCATCATCACTTTCCTCTCCAAATATCTTGAGGACTCTGCAATGCTGCTTCCTGTCCACCTCTTCCGCTGTGGGGTAGCATGGTTTAATTTAAGCCACATTAACCACATGGACGTCTTCTCCTGTGTTTTCCAGGGCGACCTCAAAGTTTAATGGCTCTGTTTTTCTTATGCTCCAACAGGGACCCTTCCAGCGCAGGGCAAGTTTTGCTGTAAAAGACTTGTCAGCTTTTGAATAAGGACCCAGACACGACCCTATTCTGAAAAATCCCCATCTCGTCTACCTTTGTCATAATTTTGTTTCTGCCTCTGCTTTGCTTTGTTCAGGTTTTTGTCGGCAAACTCTCTAAGTTCATCAATTTGCTTTGCAGTAGCATAGGCCAGGGCATCAGGATCACACATCCATGGTTGCAGCTCAGCATCCAGGGGACCTTTTAAAGGTCGTCTGAGGTTGCGCTCTGCCGGTGTAACTTTTGTGGACTCATGCACTGTGGAATTTAAAGCAAAACGGAATTCAGATAGAAATTTATCCCAATTTTTGTTGATGTTACAGTTAATTTTTTCTGTTAGGTTGGTCTGAGGGTGGTAAAGTGCAGAATTTCCCAGGTGTAATAATCTGCATAGACCAGGAGATAGAGGTTGCCACTGGAGCTTTGTGGAAATGGCCCCATGAGATCCACTCCCAGCATCTCCCAGGGACTACTTATCTCAGTCTGTTGCAGTTTGCCAGCAGGTTTCCTGGTCTCGGGTTTATACATCTGGCAAACTTGGGAACACCGCACATAGTCTTTCACATCCAGACTCATCCTAGGCCAGTACACTAGGGCTTGCAGACGTTTATAGGTTTTGTATCTCCCAAAATGGCCAGAGGATCATTATAGTAATGATGTAGCAGCTGTTGGCGAAGCTATGGAGGAATGTACACCTGGAACAGGGTCTTATGTGGTAACTGCACCAATACTGTATATTTAGTACTGGGACTTTTGGCCACTTCTCCAGTCTCCATTATATGTTTGTACTGGTTTTAGGCAAAAGGATCATCCTGCTGAGCCTTCCAAATGGCCTCGTCAGTGATTGCAAGATTTTTAGAGGTATCCCTCGTTGAGCGCACCACCACTGCGCAAGTAGCAGGTGAGTATTCTGTATCTCCCACAGGGGCTCGGGACAAAGCATCTGGGACCATGTTGTATTTCCCTTTCCAGTATTCGACAGTGAATGAGAACTCTTGAAGGGCTCGCCATATCAGACGGGTGCTGGGTTTTTTGGGTTTTGAAAACCCAGACCAAAGACGAGTGGTCTGTCACTACTGTGAAGAATCGTCCTTCCAGGTAATACCTCCACTTCTCGATGGCCCAAACGACAGCAAGGCACTCTTGCTCCGTTGTTGAGTAATTCTGTTCTGCTTTATTTAGGGTCCGGCTGGCAAAAGCAAGCACCTGTTCTATGCTAACCCAGTCTGCTGAGCCAAGACAGCTCCCAGGCCCACGTCACTGGCATCCATGTAAACCACAAATGGAAGGTTGAATTCTGGATGACCCAGGATCGGGGGTGAGATCAAGTGTTGTTTTAAGGCCTCAAAAGCTGCCTGACATGAGGGAGTCCAAACAAATTTTGCTCCCTTCTGTTTCAGAGCATTAAGGGGTTCAGTCAGTTGGAAGAAGTTGGGCACAAAACGGTGATACCATCCTGCCATCCCCAGAAACCTCTGGAGCTCTTTTATGTTCTGGGGAGCTGGGAAGTCCTGTACTGCGTTGGTCTTCTCGGCATCCACTGCTACTCCAGCAGAGGAGACAATGTGGCCCAGAAATTTTTATGAAGTACGGTAGAACTGATTCTTCTTCATGTTTACCGTAAGGTTAGCTTTCCTTAGTTTGTCCAGAACCGCTTGTATGTGAAAACTGTGTTGTTCGAAGGAGCGTAAATAAATGATATCGTATGGTATATGAAGCAGATTTTTCCTCGCAGTTCACCAAGGACTAACTCCATCAGCCGTTGGAAGGTAGCCGGGGCATTTTTTAACTCAAATGGCATCATTTTTGAATTGGAACAAGCCAAATGGACAGATGTATGCTGTTTTCTCTCGGCTATCTGGATCTATTTGGACTTGCCAGTAGCCACTGTTCAGATCCAAAGTGGTGAAAACTTCTGGCTTTTCAGTTTCTTTCTGCACACATTCTCTAAATAAACTTAAACTCGTTAGCGGGAAAGTAGTTATACAATACAGCAAATTAGCTCCAGACTTGAACTAGCTAATTGGCTCAATAAATATGTCTCAATTTAAGTAAAAGGCGTTTTTTTACACACACTTTCTTCCAGGCAAGGGCCTTTTTCTTTCAGTTTCTGTAAAATTACGAAGTTGTCTCATAGTGTACAGCTCCGGGTGCCCACACAGCTGTATTATTCGCGCGGCAGGATTTCTACTTGCTTCTAATCGCGTCTTTGCATTGACTTAACATGTAAATCACTTGCAGCAGATGCTTCATTTGCGTTTGGTGTGAACGTACCATTATGCGGGGTACACCCTGGACAGTGGCCAGTTTGTCGCAGGGCTGACACTAGTTGAACATTGACAGATAGCATTCACTCTCACATTCATTCACTAGGGATACTTTAGAGTTGCCAATTGACCTATACATGCATGTCTTTGGGCGGTGGAAGGAAGCTGGAGTACCCGGAGAGAACCCACGGTGACACAGGGAGGACATGCAGACTCCTCACAGGAAGACCAGAGTTAGCTGACAATGTTTGCCACTTTATCAGGATGTTTGAGTCGGCCGGGATTTTAACTCACGACCTTCTTGCTGTGAAGCAGGAGCGCAAGGTTTCCTTTTAAGTATGAAAATCATAATCTGAAACAGTACTATAGAATTCCTTTCAGCATAAGACTTTATTTTGCACAGCTGCTCTTTGTAGTGCAGTACCTGTTTTGCCGGTGTTCTTCATAGAGGTCTTGTTGGAAGATTCTGAATCAAAACCCTCCAGTGTTAGCTCCTGGTACTCAGTGGACACTTTAGTATCCTGGTCCACAATGTTGATTGGCGACTGGTTCCTCTCTCTGCATTCTGGGTACGCTGAAGCCCATCCCTCATCTGGCCCATATGAACCTGCAAACACCGACAAACAGCACTGTCACCACAATGTGTATACAGCTTGATATGATTGGGCATTGTAGATATGAGAGCACAGAGACTGCGTGCTCTGCCAAGACATCTGAATTCCAAATAAACCATACTAGCAGAAAAAAAACAGCATGGGGTCAAACACAGCCAAACACTTCCATTCACGTGGCAAAAGGGGCAATGTCATTATCATGAGACTGTGGCATGTTCCTGCTCCGTTCTGCTGCATAAAAAAACTCAAGTCAGTGTTACAGTGCCATGAAAAAGAACTTGCCCCCTTCCCAATTTCTTTTTTTTTTTTTACTTTTGTCACATTTAAATTTTAGATCATCAAATGACTTTCATTATTAGACAAAGATAACTCAAGTAAACAGTAAATGCAGTTTTTAAGTGATGCTTTTATTTATTAAGGGGAAAAGCTATACAAACCTACCTAACCCTTATGTGAAAAGGTACAGTAGTAGTGCCAACCTCAGCAGCAATAACTGCAATCAAATGTTTGCGATAACTATACTAAAAAAAAAAAAAAAAACAAAAACAGAATAGGGGGAACTTCTTTTTCATTGCACTGTATATTTGCCTCTGCACACAATCTCAGCGCAGTCAGAAGCAGTTGACGGAAAATAATGTGCAAGACACAAGGGCCCTCATTTATCACAGGTGCAGACAGCAGAAAAGTGGGTTTATGACCAATTTCATGCAATCCTCAGTGTTTTTCTATATGAACATGGGTGTACAAGTTTACACAAGTTTGAGGGTTTTTGAACAAACAACGCATTGGAACTTTAAAATATTGTCTATTACAGTCCTTTGTAATGAAAGTTTAAGTCTTTTGTGATGAAAGAACCAAACCCCCTCATGCCAGTGCCGTGAGGCGAGGAGCTTGTTCAGCCTCAGTGTTACAGGTGTATCTGTCAGTCTGCTGTTAAAACTGTCCTGATCCATCGTTTGCTCGAACACAACCACAAAGTAGACAGCAGACCATATCCGGTTTATCTCAGTATGTCACTAAATCCCTCTCAGTTCACACAGAGTCTTACCGTGGCTATCCACGGAAGCTAAAAAGTGCGCCCCCTGCTCAGTGTGGAGCTGGTCCCAGCGATAGTGTGGCATACAAAACTTTGATAAATAAGGGCTAAGGAGAGCAGCCAATGGGATGGGCTTTTGTCAGCTATACTATATTACATGTGTGAGAAACAGATACTATGTCAGCAAATTACAAAACAAGCAGCAGTGAGGAACACAAGAAGAGGAGTTCAATCATCAGAATTCCAGAGCATCTTTTCCTTTACCTTTCCTTTTTTGACTTTTTCACTAAAAACATTTTTAACCAACGTCAGTATTGAATCAAACTATTGCATTTCAGCATCTTATCCATAAGATACTCCAGGCCCTACTGCACAGACAGCAACAGGACATAATAGAACAGTTCCAAGCTTCAAGCCAGACAACACAGCTCTCATGCATCAGGTATTCAACTTTAACACATGAGTGCTTACAACTGAAATGAACTGTAACAACTGAAAACAATAGTTAATAAGTCTGGTGAAACCAGTTTGTCTTATACTGTCATGTTTGAATTTCCACGCCTACCCTTTTAATACGCTCAGCATAGATAAATTTGTGTTAAATGGAAATGTTATATTCATTCAGCTCCAAAAAATTACAGCAACAGTGTAGGCTACTCTGCAACTGTATAGTAACAAGTGACCTACCTAATATTTGCCTCAAATGCCTCAACATCTTGGCAAAAGATGACAGACTGAGCCCAGAGAGGAAAGACAGAGAACAAAGAGGACAGTCTGACAGACTTTTTTTTTTTAGTTCAGTATTTTGTATGAAGACACAATGTATGAACTAAAAGGTCTTTGAAATTAAATGGGACACAATCTGTCAAACTGTCCTTGGTGCATTTAACAGACTACAAAAAGTCATCAGCAAGCATGCTCAGCCTGAGGACCCAAGTGAGGGCTGCAGTGACACAAGAGGAACATGGACAGTGTTGCCTTTGTGTGAGATCATTTTCTGATATTTTACATAAAAAAATAAAGTTTAATGATCATTGATCTTCAATAAATGAGATTTAAAAAGAGGGCTATGTTCTGAGATAAAATCTGGCAAGATCACCTCTTTTTTTGCTATTGCACCAGTGAGTTTGGCAAATATCTCTGATTCAGGTGAGAACAAATACTACTACTATTACTACTCCTACTACTATACTACTGAAACAGCTGAGCTTCAAATGTGGACAAAGTCACAAGCCTGAGAGCGGGTATGGACAGTCACAAGTTGTATAATTTTTAAGCACTATCAGTTTAGGCTAGATGAGCTGTGTTTGTGTGTAAACGGAGAGCATAGCAGTATCACACAACTGGGAGCACTTACGCTACATGCACAACATGCAGTGCTAGCAGTGACAATCAAGCTTGTGCAAAAAGTACATATACAATACATATTTATCATCTACTGTTATTAACAGAGAAAAGGCAGCTGTATAGATCTCTAAACCCTTACACTAAATTTCCTTGGACATTTTTATGAATAAATCAAGGCAATTCCCCAAAAATGATAATTTATGATTTTATTCTAAGTAGAAGTTAGTATAATTTTTAATTAATAGTTTGGTTCACACTACAATTATAAACTTATATTTCTAGTGTGGGACTGGCACAGCTTCACCTTTGTTCTGTGTCATTACTGAGCATCTGAATGACCGAGTAAAAACTGCACAGAGCCAGTTGCTAAGCATCTTTCCTGAAGGACACTTTGACTATTGGCCTTTCAACACAGTGCTGTGTCCTGTGAAGCCATTGGATGGCATATCCATGTGTATGCGTATTTTATGTATCACTATACCTTTTGCACCAACCTATTGAACCCTCAAACTCACTTTCTGCATGTAATTTCCAAAAGGACAAACTTGTGTAGCAAAAGGATAAACTTTAACAGACTTAAAAAGTTGCTCATTAATGAACATTTCTTTTCAACAAAAGACTTGATAAAGGTGACTTGCCTTATCTTTATCTAGTGGTTTATGCTGTCAATGTGACTACAAGTACATACATCCTAAAGAAATGCGTTATCTGTGAATACATATGTACATACTACAGGACTATAATTATTGACTGTTCTTTGTTGTTTTATGTTTGAATGCATCAAACATCGGGACACGTTATCATGGATCATATGTTGTTGAAACCGTTTGAGGCATTTTTTGTTGTGATACCTGGCTATAGAAATAAAATAAAATTGAATTGATACATTTGGGTATAAATGAATGTTTCATTGTTTTACAATATGTTAAGGTGGTAATATGAAGCCTTTAACCTGACTCCGCCTTTCATAATCAGTCAGATGACTCACCAGTGTGTCTCCCAGCCACTCCTGCTCCACTCAGCAGAGGCCCATTGACAATCAGTTCCCAGATATAAGTCCACTCTCCTCACCAGTTCAGTACCAGATTGTCTTGGGCTCATACCAAGCGTTCCATCGCCGTTGGCTGTTACCAGTTGTCTACGCACCCTGAACTTCTGCCTGCTAAGCCGACTTCCAAGTTTCGTCTCTCCAACTGGTACTGTCTGCCTGGTTTTCTGACTTTGTCTTTGTCCTGCCTGAGGGCTTATTTTGTGCGTCTGACAATGTCTCCCGCCTGATCATCATCTGTGAGTTCATCTTTCCCTTGAGTCCACCATCACCTGTTGTGCATTTGGGTCCTGGTCTTACCCAACACACCGCCAGATTGAACTGCTCCACAGAACAGTCTATTTCACAGAACCATCTGGGAAAGGGAGGTGCCTTCTGCCGAAAACTTGGTAGGTGATTGGTATTTGTATCAGCCTACCATGAGGTTTCTTTAACCAATCATTGCAATGATTCATACGATGTTCCACTCTTTGCTCCTCTTTCAAAGAAGAAATAATCTCTACTTCTGATAAAACTGATTCAATAGCAGCATCAACGCTAACGTCTTTTGGCGTAGCCATGTTGATAACAAAGAGAAGAGAGTGCTAGTTTAGCAACTAGCCTTGTCCTGTTCATGCTGCCATATCATTGGTCAAAAGAGTTCGGTGAGGCTACGGTTCAACTCAAGCAGTTTGCTTGGTGCAATACAAGATGGATTTACATGAGTTTGGAAACTCGTAAATCTCACGAGAATCATGAGCATCTTCAACCCCCTCCTAGTTGGACAAAGAAACTCTTCCCGCCATCACATAGACACGCCTCTGTAAGTTACTCAGTAAAAACAGCTTGGAGGGTGTTGGCTCAGCAGTTTGCAGTTTGTTCTTCAGTTCTACAGTTTCCAGTTTTTAGTTTTTCACTGTTTTGCCCAGTCGTTCAGCAGTTTTTTTTAGTTTGTTTCTGGCTTTTGTTTCGTTTGCGTCCAAGTCCGGTCCTTGTTTCATTTTTGTTAATTAGTTATTTATTATTATTAGTCGTCTCACAGACCAGCATTCAACTTAAATTAAATTTAGCTTGAATCTTTTAAACTTCTGTTATTTATTGTTGATTCAGTCTGCATATTTCAGATGCCATCTGTTTGTTGATTTAAGTCAATAAACATCACCATTCCTTATTAATTTATGCTTAAGTTTGTGGTTGTTTTACTTCATATATGGATCATATACGGACATCATCTTAAGAACTCACGTTCAAATTCATATTAGGCTTTATTCTTTTCCTCTTTAAGGTGGTGCCCCGAAACAATTTAAGTTTATCACTTAGCCTAATCTTCATTCACATAAAAGTAAAATGTTTTTTTTCTCACTCTTTCTTCTGTTTTTTTCTATTAGTTGGGGAACATGGTTTAAACCCGAAATAATATTTTGTAAAAGTAATCAGTTGTGAAAAAAACAGGCTTTATGATGCCACCTACTATTTATTATGAAGGACTTTAATAGATGAGAACCTCTACCCAGGCATGGGAAACTTTTGGTCAACCACATGCTTGTAAAAATCACATGGTCAAAAAAGGAGTGCTCCCATTGGTCTACACCGACTTGTCATATGATATTCGAGGAGGTTTAATAGCTGCCGATAAAACAGAAAAAGTGTATATTTAGCACTAAATATGTCTATTAACACAGTGAAACAGCACAAGAAAAGTATCAAAAGAGAAAAGGGAGGCAATGTGAAACACGGATAAATATTGTCAATTCAATCATGTAGTGTTTAACGAGGTGGAGAGGCTGAAGTCGCAGATGAGCTAATGTTGAGCTCTAAACTTTAGTTTGCTGTAATGTATTAGTATTTTGTGGAGAAAAAATTGGTCCAGTTTTACCTCTTTAATAGAAGAAAAGCAGGAGAGGTCCCTAGGCTGCTTATGGGGATGAGTGGAGTCTCAGACAGGGAGAATTACTTTTTCACATGTGGCCATGTAGGTTTGGGTAGCTTTTTTCTGGTAATAAATAAAGTCATCACTTAAATTTGTTTGATTATCTGAAACAGTTCACTGTGACAAATGTGCAAGAAAAGTAAGAAATTTAGAAGGGGGCAGATACAGCACTGTCTGTTTGTGTGTGTGTATATGTGGGCTTGTTTGGTTTATACAATACATAATACAAACCCCTGCCTATCATTAATCTGCTGACACACAGCATCAATTAGAAAAGCTTCTATTATATTTGCATAAGCTATATATATGCAAATACATGAGACACATTGACAACAATAAGCTACGGCTGATTTGACTGTCAGCAGGTTAGAATAAATAGTCTTGGTATGGTGGGAGGCACATAAAAAGCTCTGCCTTTTTAAATGACACACAGAGAAGTGAATCTACTTGTTGTATTATATCAAACTAAAATGCAAAAAAAAAACTGCACTGTTTCTGGAGGCCCTTTTACAACAAAGTTTATTTGTTAATTTATTGGCTTGGTTGATTTTACTACAACCAAAATAAACTATAATAACAAAACTGCTATATAAATATTGCTCTATAATTGTTTTTGGGGTTTTGTGTGTGTGTGTGTGTGTGTGTGTGTGTGTGTGTGTGTGTGTGTGTGTGTGTGTGTGTGTGTGTGTGTGTGTGTGTGTGTGTAATGTCCTTGGGAGTGATTTCTGTCATTAACCCTGCTGATTGTGTGTATTTGGTGCATCCACTTATGAAATGCCAGTGTCAACTGAACCTGATCTGAGTTGAGTCTGTGGGAACCCCTAACACAGCTTCACACACCCCACTCGCTCTAAAATCTGGCCTTAATAGAAACTAAACCCTTACTCCTGGGCTCTAAAATGAATTTGTGATCACTAATTATTTATCTTCTCCTTGTGTGATGTGTGATCTATCTATCTGTCTGTCTGTCTATCTGTCTATCTATCTATCTATCTATCTATCTATCTATCTATCTATCTATCTATCGCCCTGATGTGTTGTGAGCACTGGGTAATGCTTGTTTCAATTAATTAGATAGCAGGCTGGTCTTCTTCCTCTTCTCTCTATCCCGTCCTTGGCTGGGGTCCGGCTAGCAAGTTGATCTGGCTTTTATAAAGGGTTAGCATAAACTATTACCATTACATAGTTTCTCCTTGTAGAGGGAGCCCCAGCACTCAAAATAGTGTTTACAACAGGGGTAGGGAGTCCCATGTCCCTTAATTGGTCCCCCTCAGGGGACAGACATATAGGTTCCAAAGCGACTGGCCAGGGATGAAACACAGTCCCCTGTGCCTGTCCACCTCCACCTTGTTTCTCCCAAAAAAAATTCTCCCAAATCTGACTTACTATTGCGGGGTGAAGTTCCACTCACCGTGTGTCACAGCCTGTCTGGACAACAAGTCTGCCCCACATTCATATGCCCAGGGATATAAATCGCCCTGAGGGAGAGGAACTTGTACTGAGCCCAAAGCAGAGGCTGCTGCGCTAGCCAGTTCAGGCGACGCAAACGTAGTCAGCCCTGACGATTTATATAAGAGACCACTACCGCACTGTCCACACGTACTAGGACATGGTGACCCCTGAGCTGTTGGAGGAAGTATTTCAGAGCCAGAAATACAGCCTTCATCTTGAGGCAACTGATGTGCCACGCGAGAAGATGGCCTCTCCATAAACCCTGAGCTGGACGGCTGTCTAAGATCACACCCCAGCCCATGAGGAATGCGTCTGTCGTTAGCATCCTGCGACAACAACATGGACCTAGAGTGGGACCCAAAGTGAGAAACTGGGTCTGAGCCACATAGACAGGGTATGCAGCCCTTGGCACGTAACCTTTATTGGCCTGAAGGGATTGGCTCTCAGATGAAATCCCCTGGCCCAGAGCAACAGCTGAAATGGTCTCATTTGCAAAAGGCCCAAAGGTACCACTGTGGATGCGGCTGCCATGAGACCCAAAATTCTTTGAAAGAAGCGCAAAGTGACTTCCTGGTCTAGCCTGATCTCCTTCAGAGCTCTCAGAGTGGACTCGACACGAGCAGGAGACAGATGCGCCCACATCTCGGTTGAATCCCAGACCATCCCCAGATACGTGGGCCTCTGGGCAGGAGAGAGAACGCTTTTCGTGGCATTGAGTCTCAACCCCAGACAATTGAGATGAGCTAGGACAACATCCCGGTGAGGGAGCGCTAACTCCTGAGACTGAGCTAAAATGAGCCAGTGAGAACCACGCAGTTGAAGCGCGGAGGGCGATGCGCAAACTGAATCCTGTAGCCCCTCCTGACGGTCCTTACTACCCAAGGAGAGATATCTGGTAGTGATTTCCAAGCTGCCAGTTTCTCTGAAAGGGGCATTAATAGTGACACATCGTTTGGTGGGGAGGGGGAGCAATTATTTGTCATGTTAGTATGGGCAAATAATTATATTGTAGCAGAGCAACTGGAAGTCGGCCATCTTGGATTAAACTTTCAGAATAAGATTTTGGTAAAAATCCCCTCTCAAACTTGAACGAACTCGTCCTAGGACGTTTAACCCAATGACACCAAACTCGCGCCACATCATTTAGACAAGTGGCCCATTAAAAGTTGTGGAAGGTTTTGTAGAATATTAAACTGTGTTGCAATGGCAAATTGGCAAAAATTTTTGAACATTTATTCTCTACAGATGCCTGAACATTTCTCACTTTAAAAGTCAGAATTTCTAAAAATGTTTACCCATACGTTTTTTTTAAGTTGACACCAAAAATCACAACATTGACCATCGTAAATTTTACTTTGTCTAAATTTTATGGATTTTGGTACATTTGTTTGTTGTGACATAAGGAATCAGGAAAATTTCATATACATGCCCTATTTCCAAACATTTGCTTGTAGTGGTTGACCAAATTTGCTAAATCCACCTATACACGCAACTATAAACTGCACAGATTTACCCCCCATTGACACCAGTAAATCCTTTTCTTTAAATTAGTGAAATTTGGTGCAGACAGGCAACATTTGCACAATATTGAAGTGTATAATAATATTTACATAAGTGTCTCATAGAAAGGGACAAAAAGCAAACAGCGCCCCTTGGAAAAAAAACAACACTGAAGAAAAAAAAAACAAAACATTTTTAAGGCAATATACTTGAATCTCAGCACCGAAATACATAGATAGCCATATTACATGAATTGTTTATTTTCACAATATTTGGTATGGTTCTTAAAGGACCCCAACTGAGATGGCAACACGGCTCAACCTCGGCACCAGCACCGGGTCGCGAGGGCCAATCATGGCCGCTTGCGATTATATTTACTATTGAAACCGTTAGAGTTTTTAGACCCAGGCATAGCCAGTGGCGAGGGCTCTATTGTAATAGCTTGGATTATTAATTTGACCCCCTAAACATGCTCGAAAACTCACCAAACGTTGCCTGAAATTCAAGATTGGCGAAAAATACTTTATTTTGGAGGTCCTATTAATAGGGGGCTCAACAGAGCTACCCTGGAAAAGCAAAAATACATTGCAGCAATTGGAAGTAAAAGTATTTTATTTTGACTTGAAAGTTGCTCATTAATGAATAAAGACTTTTACATTTTTGAACAAAAGACTTGATAAAGGTGAAAAGCCTTACTTTTATCTATCCTGTTTATGTTGTCAATGTGAATACATGCACACACATCCTAAAGAAATTTTGTTTTAACTAAGAATACATATGTACATTCTAAAGGACTACAATTATTGACCTTAGAAATATTTCATTTCATTTTATCATTTTTTTAACATTGTGTTATCAGAACCATATGTTGTTGAAACATTTTTGGTATAAATGAGTGTTGGGTATAAATGAGAGGTGAGAGGTGGTAATATAAAGCCTTAGCATGAGATTATCTTTAACTTATACTTGGACAAAGACACTCTTCCTGCAATTGCATAGACAAGCCTCTGTAAGTTCCAAACGATAAGACAGCTTTGAGGGCGTTGACACCTTCTTAGGTTTTGAGTTTTTCAGTACAGTTGTTCAGAAGTTTTTATTCATCCCTTTGTCTTAAATTTTCAGGGCAAGACCTGAGCCCTCGTTTATGTTTGATTTCTTATTTTTATTATTGAGAGTATTTTTCTTCAGTGTAGCTTACTTAAGTTCTGACCATCCAAAGGGCGTGTTTTAATTGATCTATGGTTCAATTGCTGCAACAGAAACAGTTTTGCTTAAAAGTATACAAAGAACAAGAAGTATTTTTCTTCTGAGACTTAACTTTTCTTTTTGTCAGACTCTGATTTAACTGTGATTCAACTTGCCATAAAAACACAGATAATAAGTAGCCTGTCTCACATGGGATGTGCCTGACCTCTGACCCACTGCAAACAGCAGCTCAGCTCTAGGCAGAGAGAACCACCAAGAGCCATCCACAGAGAACCACAACAGTCAGCTTTGGGGACCCAACTCCGGACCACCATCGGCTGAGAAGTTTGGACCTGTTGGTACCACCTGCCTCCAGGCTAATGACCTGTTGCCTCCAGCCTCGGCTCTTCCACTAAGATCTACACAGTGACCTCAATAAATGTAATAATTGGTTGCAACACAGGAGCAAAAAAAATAAAAAAATAAATAAAAGGGGTAGTTGTCCATGACAATCCCTGATGACGTGATACAACTTTGATCTTTCGTCAGATGTCATGATGGTCATGTGATACACAGTGAGGTATTAATAGCCTTCTAATGGAGCTGCTCATCTAATACTCGAGTTGGCCACAGTGATTCCACTCCAGGTGAGAAGGCGGTGGAGAGTTTGACAGAGATAACAGCTAAAACTAACCCCCCGCTTGATGGGCTGTATCTCAAATCCAACTCGCAGCTGCATTGATTCCTGCCACTTCCTCACTAATCCTGATGAGATAACTGCAGAGAAACCATCTCAGAGTGCCAAATGAAGAAAGGAAATAGCATGTGGCTTGGCAATTCTTGTTATTTCCATGGTTGCGAAGACTTTTTCTGATGTGAGTGGTTGATTGCAGATGATGGACATATGGCAAATGCCTGTTCCAGTCAAGAGCTGTAGTTGCCTCTAAAGCACTCCTGCTCTGTTTCCTGCCTCTTCTTCAGCCCATTAGCCACACCTTGATTTCATTGTTATTTCAGAACTATTTCAGGTGTTTCTGCAGTCTCAAATTTTCTTTTGGTCTTTATTGACTTACATTCCATAATTGTAGTCTTTAGGCAGTTTTTTTCCCACAGTTTCACCTTTTGCTTATGCTGTAAATTAAAACAGTGGCAGGCTTGTGAGTGAGCAATGAGGTTGTAGGAAGAGAAGCTGTTTCAGAAATACCTCTTAATTGAATGAAAAGCCTTCAACTCCTTCAAAGGTCAAAAGAGACAAAGTAAATAATTGACAGAGGAGGAGACGAGGAGTGTGCGCTTCCTCCAGAGACACACATGAAAATGTGCCTTCACCAAAGTTGCAGAATTCAAGACGTGAGAATATAGTCCATACGCCATTATTTTCCACTTTTTTTTACCTGAATGTACCTTGAATCATGGCTTATGCCCAGCATTTCAGACTGAACAATACCCCAATTTTGGCAAACACAGTGTCTTCAAAAGAAATTCACTACAATTATGGAATGTGAGGTTTAGTGGGTGAATTAAGAAATGAGCTCAGTTGGCTCATGATTCTTCTGGTGCTCAATGTAACTGTTTTAATACTTTAAACTGTAAACTCCACATTCAGATTCAGATCCCACCAGGGGCAAGTAATTTAAGCAGCAATAAGACAACAAACATGACAACAACAAATAGGCACAATAGCAAACAATACTAAACACGCAATTGGAAGAAACCACTGATGTAAAAGAATAAATAAATATGTGAAATATAATAGTCTTAAATATGTTATAAAAAGATGAATAAAAAAATAAAAAAGAGACTACTACAAATTTAAAACATGAATAGCTGTTAAATAAATAGCTTGGATAAGATTTTGAATACAGATTTGAATTATAGCATGGTAAAACATAGTGACGTCTCGAAGGCAACAAACAAAATTCACATTTATAAGAATAATAAGAATAAGAAAATCTTTATTAGTCCCACAGTGAGGAAACTGCAATCATGTCCAGATGAAACACGGATTGCATTGGCCTACTGGAGATAAGGTCAATTCTTTATTGACCACGTTTCACAAAAGCTGCAGTGTTCACAGCAAAGCATGACAAAAAGTGCTCTTACCCCCAATTTCCACTGCATGCATCAAATACGCTTCCATTGTATTCCATGAGAGCATTTCAGTGCTGACTTGAAACTTGTGTATATTTGCACCAGAGCTTTCTAGAGCTGGATTGGGATTTCCAGCCATGTTAATAGCAATTTACATCTCAGTTAATGTCTTTAGATTAATATTGATAAATTGTTCTACAAGACATATTTTATAACCCCATGTTTGTCTTGAACTATCGTCTTGTACATATGATGGGACTATTTGTCAGTGACTGTCCTGGACACATCTATTACATGGCCTGTCCGTCCTGGGAGTGAATCCCTTCTTCTGTGGTTCTCCCTGAGGTTTCTCTTTTACCCCGGCTGGGTTTTTTTTGAGTTTTTCCTTACCCTGATGGAGGGTGTAAGGACAGGGGATGTTGTCTTGTTCTGCCTGTTTGCATTTTACTTTGTTTTGTGAAGCCCTTTGCAGTTTAGTTCCACTGAGTGCTCCTTTGCAAAGACTTTTTCTGTCCTGTGGTCTTGTAGAAGGAGATGTCTACATGGCAGTTCGGCTGGCTCAGCCTATAGAGGGCATAGATGTAATTCTGGGCAATGATTTAGCTGGGGATCGTGTTTGGGCTACTGGGTGTCCTGTTAAAATTTGAGCTCAAGTAAAGGAACTAGATGACTGCAATTTTTACAGCTTGTGCTGTTAATAGGGCTATGACAAAGGCTACATCAGACATTTCTATGGAAGACGATGGATGTGACTTGAAAATTGACTTTTGTTTACCTCTCTTTCTCTTTCTGTGTCTCAGCAGGAGTTGGTCACTGAGCAAAGAGCTGATGTGTCCTTGAGTGTACTGTTTGACCAGGTCCAATCCACTCGGGAAGCAAAAAGTTCAGCATCTGGGTATTTTCTACAGGATGAGGTACTGTTTAGGAAATGGGTTCCGCAAGATCTGGACCGTCTTGGGGATCCAGTGTTTCAAATTGTAGTGCCCGCCAAATTTCGAAACAAAGTGCTGTCATGTTCTCATGATCAAACTGGTCATTTAGGAATGAAGAAAACGTATAATCATATTCTGCGTTATTTCTTTTGGCCTTATCTAAAAACGCGATGTTGCAGCTTATATTAAGACCTGTCATACATGTTAAACTTTTTGCATTTGAGACTGCTAAATTGAAGGACTAGACCTTGAATACTTCAGGTCTCAGTATGTCGAGTCAGCACAACCTGGACAGCAGAGCATTGTGAGCTAAAGAGTTTAGACGGAGGATTTCAGTGGGAGTCATGGGTTGCCTGACTAGAGGGACTCCCCGGGCATATAAAACATTGAGCATTATCAACTAAGAACCTGGCATTTTCGCAATGCCTCCTTAGGTGCCCCTGTGCTGTCTCTCCTCACTTTCCCAGCACCAAGTATGTGGTGCTGTGGAACCAATGTGACATGCCAGTCTATACCAGGCCCATTTAAATGTGTCCATGGTGTGTCTAAACACAGTTTAAAATGCACAGATTTATGCCTTAATAAACTTTGATCAGCTCCAACTCTGAACCATGGTGCCTCTGCTTATCTCTCTGTGATCCCCTTGGTCCCTCCCCTTTGCCCTCTTACAGAACAGCGCTCAGACCAGTCAATCGTCTCACTCAACAGTGCAGGCAAACTGATGGGGAACAGGGTATGTTGTCCTGGGCCTAATGGTTAAGAAGTTCCAGAGTGAGACTCTCCTATGTCAAGTTATATTTTACAATATTTTGTTACACTTTGTTTCTATTATTCTCACTTCATTTGTTTATGATAAATTAATTTAGTGTTAAATAATATTCCCGGTGAGAACATGGTTTAACCCATTACTGTGTTGAGGAGGAGAAACTCATTAAAAAAAGACCACCTCGCCATATTTAGGAGCTAAACACAATAGATAGGACAAGAGATGACAGAGATTTTCTGAAAAAAGTGAGGAAAATGGAGAACCAGTAGTAAGTGTTAAGTCAGCCAACGAGACCAGGTAAGACATAACTTTAAACCCACTAATGATAGCAGCCCCATTTCTAACGCAGCGTAACAGCTCTTTGAACGTCCTATAACTTTTACAAAGACCCAACAGCACTGAGAGGAGGACTGTGTTCCTGCGGGAGGGGTTCGCATGTGCCATTAATGAGACTCATTAATTAGTAGATGTGCTGCTCCTGAACATCAGGGTTTCCCATCAAATAAATAGTTCTTGGCGGGCCGCCAGAATCTTTTTTGGGCCGCCATAGTTTCATTTTGCCGACTTTTTTTTTTTTTTTTTTCTTTGCAACAGAGCGGTCCCTCTTTATTCTCCTCTTTCACCTGAGCTGGAGGGACTTAGTTTCTCTGTAGACTCCAGGCCTGAGCCAGATCAATTCAAAGTCCAGTCTCAGCCCGAAGTCGGGCTGATGAGGCATTTTTAGAGAATACGGGTGCAGTGATGGTAGAGTAACTTTGGCATTTAGGCTAATGTACAAAGCATACACTGATGAACTGTAAAAAAAAAAAAATAATAATAATAATAATAACAATAATAATAATAAAGATTGCTTTAGATTAATTTTGATTTAGATATAGTGAACACTATTCTATAGAGAGAGAACCAAAGTACTGTGTCTGCAGCGCTCCGCTCAGACTAATGCTGCATTTATGTAGCCTTGTATTTAACAGCATTAAGACTTTGTAAAAAAAAAAAAAAAAAAAAGAAAGAAAAGAAGGTAACGTCAAACCTGACCTGTTTGTAGTGTTTAATGCTAATATGCCCGGCTGATTTACTCAGTAATTATTGAGACATGAATAAAAATCAACGATAACACTCCGTCTTTAGGAGTTAAAACACATGACATCAACAAACTAAGAACAACACATAGCTTACTCTGCAATGGCAATGTGTGTAAGCACTTGAACATATCATAAACTACGGTAGACTGAGCTTGTTCTTCTAAACTTTTTACAACATAACAAACAGGAGCCAGTGGCAGCGTGACCCAAAATATGTGTCTCTGTTGATCTAAAAATGAGTGAGTCTATCTCTAAACCAGGGGTGGGCAATTATTTTTCTCCAAGGGCCACATTAGAACCTGGGACTCTTGTGGAGGGCCGGGCCAACACACTGAACTCACGCTCAATAAAAACACATATACGTTTAAACTATAAGCAAAAATATTTGAAATATATGCCACCAGTGTTATTTTATTGTTGACACTATTTGGCAAACGAGTCTTTGAGTGCGTTCAAAATACTACACTCTTGGATTAATTCCATTTCTGACACAAGCCTCCTGAGGGCCGGACAGGGGTGGGTCGAGGGTCTGATGTGGCCCCCGTGCCTTAAAATGCCCAGGTCTGCTCTAAACACTGCTCGTGTTTGTGTTTTACACCATATTTATGGAATTAGACGAGTTTTTTCAAATTTTGTCAAAAATAGGACTATAAACTATGAACTGTATTACTAAAGCCCCATTTATACACACCATCAGCTAAAAAAAGTTGTTTTGTGTCTAATTCCATAAATATGGTATAAAACACATGTAAAACCGCATAAGTGCTGCCCTCCTCAGGTTAAACGCTGCCGACCATACTTCCTGAGCATGATGACGTCATGATGTAAGTTAACCACACCTTTGTAGCAGGTAACCACACCTGCGGTAAAGCCCTCTGTACAAGCTCACGCCCAGGTCTCCGTCAGAACGGGGTCACTGCAGCGACTGAACACAGTCACACAGAGTGTGAAGAGCGTAAACAGAAAAAACATGAGCAGTGCTTAGAGATAGACACACTAATTTTTAGATCAACAGAGACATATTTTTGCCAGTGGCTCCTGTTTGTTATTTTGCTCTGTTCATGTAAAAAGTTTAGAAGAACAAGCCCAGTCCACCGTAGTTTATGATGTGTTCAAGGGCTTTCACACAGCGTCGTTGCAGAGTAATCAACGTGTTGTTCTTAGTTTGTTGATAGACGGAGTGTTACTGTTGATTTTTATTCATGTCTCAATGTTTACTGAGTAAATCAGCCAGGTATATTAGCACTAAACACTACAAACAGGTCAGGTTTGACGTTACCTTCTTTCCTGCATCAAAATTAATCTAAAGCATTCTTTTATTATTATTATTATTATTATTATTATTATTATTATTATTATTATTATTATTAAATGTGTCTCTACCATAACTGCAGCCGTTTTCTCTAAAAATGCCTCGTTAGCACTGCTTCGTCCACAGATAAACCAAGGCCCTCCAGCTCAGGTGAAAGAGGAGAATAAAGAGGGACCGCTCCGTTGCAAAGATACTTGTGCCAATCTGACATCTGTCAATCAATCGGTTACTGTGCGTCTTAGCCACACCCTCAGCTCGTCCCTCCGTCTCTGCTGGGCTATGCCTACTTTTCCAAGACTTTTCAAATTTCATCAGTGGGTGGAGTTAAGGGGTTGAGTTACTCTTTAAACTGTAGCCAGCAAAATATTATGCAACACCTGTTAAAATGATTGCACTGAATGATAGCACTGAATGTAGAGGCCATTTTTTGGTTTGATCTTAAATCTGTACCTTGGTTAATTTTGGTTAATTACTATAAAAATAATTGTTGTTTTCCAGGTCAGTTTATTTGGCTAGTCTTATGTTCATATTTATTTTATTTTATTTTTTGGTGTCATGTGGTGCATGTGGGTGGAGCTATGCTTTAATTAGCCAGGTGAGGATGAGCTGTGGATTTGGTGGAAGCTGTGGAAGTTAACCAGGGCCTCAGGCCTAATAGTTTTTGACTGTGTTTGATATATATGGAACATCTGTAAGGTGTGGATTTATTTTCACCTGACCTATGGACTTGTGGATAACCTGTGCTCCTCATTAAACTCCAACCACCACCATATTTGTAAGTCTGGACATTGTAATCATTCATCACCTCAACCACCAACACATGTCAAGCACAAGCTAAAGCCCTGGCAACTACAGTGGCATGTACAATTTATTTCTGCCATTATACTGAATGTACTACGTTTTATTTGCTGTGTTAAAAATTTCTGGGGGAGGACCCCAACTATCCAAAGGAAAAAGAAAAACTAATTTTACTTCGTTTCACTTTGTTTTGCTACACTCTACAAGTGTACACAAGTGTTCAGGCGAGTGACTAGTAAATCTATATGAATGTACATCAAATGTTGACCAAATAGTTGGTGGCCCCTTCATGCCCCCTCCCCCCAAAAAACCCTAGATCCGCCACTGCTTCTGTGATAGCAGTAAACAAGTAGGATATATGATTTGACATTTGTAGTGCATATATCTATTTTAGTTTTGTTTGGTCCTGGATTTAGTCCCTGTGTTGTCCTGAGTTTATTGTGTGCAGGTTCTGTTTTAGTCAAGCAAAACATAGCTAGCATATTGTGTAAAGAGGGAAACCAGACTATCACAAAGGTATATACAATTTATACTATACAATGAATGTAATGTAATGTATGCAATTGAATTCTTGATTCCTTTTGTTTGTCTTCAGCAGGATCTGCTGGTATATGATGCAGAGGAATGGACCACACCACAGTGACATACATAACAAGAGCCGCTTTCGACCTGAAAGGACAAGAGGAGCTGAATGAACTGCAATCAGTGGCAGCAACCTTTGTGATCTTCTTTGGACTGACACACGCACTCAACCTGAAGTTTCCAAAAAAATGTAGATACACCTTTGAACTTGAACTCATGGTGCTTGACTAAAAAAAAAAAGACTGTGGACACAGCTGCATAAAATGACTGGGCACACAGCATCATAATCTGAAGTTAAAAAAAAAAGAAGCAATTATTACTTCTTAAAGACACTATCTATCTCCAGAAGGAATTTAGCTTTGCTGCTGTAAGACTGTACTCAGATGCAAACTGTCTGCTAAAAAATTCCAGTGAGTTGTAAGCCCTCTTGTAAGTCTAAAACATTTAATATTTCTGTTTCAGGGGCGTTGCTCACTTTCCAGACAGGGCATACATCAGTGACACATGGAAAAGCCTTATTGTAAATATGCATTTGTACCTGTTGTTGTGTATGAATGGTCTTTGCTGAGAATTAAGTCATATAAAATGATGATGATGTGTTATGACAATGCAAGAACTACATCTGATAAAAAAAAAAAAAACACTCAATGTAAGCTTCTTTCAAGCCTGCAAGTCGCTCCACACTCACTCTCGCCCTGAGAAAGGTCATAAATCTACACATCTGAAACAAATATTACCTGGCTGTACATTAGGGCTATACGGAGAATATAAAGGGAGAGCTTATTTTTGTAATTTGCAAATGTTGCTCTTCTCAGATACATTTGGTGAATAGTTGGTGCCAGTTCTGCACCAGCTGCTGAGATGCTGCGTGACATATTGTCTTTTATATATTGCCAGTTTGTCCAGATGGAAATACTAGTGTGGATGCTGTCCACAGACACTTGCAAACAGCAAACAGTTTTGGATTGGCTAACAGTGAGCCTTTGGAAAAGATGTTCCACTTCTGTCACAGTCAAATGGCTCAAGATTGAAGTTTAACAAATTTGATTGAGATTTATTTGATATAAAAATTGTACTCCATAAACCAGACATGATGCATTGTCTAATTTCTCTCTTGTAGTCCATTAGTCCATTTTAATATTTATATGCAGTCTGAGAAATGTATTGAGCTTTTATCTTTTGGATTAACATTTGATCCTATTGTCTCTGTTATGAAAAGCCACAGAGACCTACATTTGGTTTCCACAGATGATGACTGTGATGTGACATTAGTGAAGCTTCTTAATGTACACAAGCTGATAAAACAGAGGAAGGGATGTATTAGTTTTGACTCATCTTAATTAATTGCTCCTTTCAACTATTAAGAGGTGTTAGTACATCTCAAAATGATGTAGAGCTGTCTATAATCATAAAACTTCACTAAACAAGAAACATGGAGTTTATGCTTAAACAGTTAGTGTCGACCTGGTTTTCCCACTGTAGCCAATCAGAAGCCAACAACATGTCAGAACAGAACAGAAGAGCCATTTTACTTGAGTCAAGTGACAAACAGTGCATCTGCACTCCCACAGCAGACAATACCAACTGGGCTCTTGGAAAAATCCTAACCCATACATTGATGAACAAAATAAAACTAATGAAAGAAGATGCTAAAGATGTTTACATATTTGATGAACTCAAATGTAGTGCCATGTTGCACAACTGTTGAAGGAAGAGAAATTGAGCACTCAATTCAAATTCAAAATACTGCTCCTTGTGAAAAGAGATCCAAAGGCAGAGTGTAAAATGTGCCTAAATGAGTACTCTGAAACTCTGGAGAAGCACCAAGCTCATCACAAAGCAAACATTTAACAGAAAAGACAGATAAAGCTTCAAGCAGCCATGCCTCAGAGATTAAACTTTTGGAGCGCAGGAAGTGTCTCTTAAAGTCTGTTGGCATATATGTTATTAAACAACTGTGTGGAACATATTAGTATCTCAAAAATCTGGATAATTCTGTCCCAGGGTGCCTCCTCTCGGAATATGTTATCACAGGCTGATGACGCTGAGGAAGACACTCACATGTGGGATAACCTGAGCTGTGTTAAGACGCAAATACAATAGGATCCACCAGCTGGTTAGCACACCAGAGACGCCACTAACAAAGTTTATGTGCTTGCAGAGATTTCAAATTGATTTGCCCTCCCCCTTCCCACACAGCTGCTGGTGCTAGATTAGCTCAACCTTGTGTCAGGCTCCATCAGAGTGACTCTCCTGATAACACACTTAGCTGCTCACCCAAAGATGTTACTGCAAAGTCCCCCTCAGCCATAATAAGCAGCACATGCTGGAACTGGTCCAGTGTCAAAGCATGTCCACTGCAAAGTGCACTCAGCGCATGAGAACTCCTATATTCAAACGTGGCACAAAAAGCTGAGCAATCAAACCTTAAGTGGTCAGTCTTAAACCACAGTGATGGTAATCACATTTAAGTTAAATAAAACTTTAGAAAGGCCATTTCAGTCCTACATAGTTTAGAGTAGCGCTCATAAATTTTAAAGCTATTCAACATGAAAGAAAAAGGAATAAAGTAACCTTCACAGGGAGTATGCAATTTCCCAAATGTGAGAAATGACTAAATTGTCTATGTAGCGCGACTGAGGCTGGAGGTGTGTGATATATGTAGCAAACAGCAAGGACAAACTATAAAAGGTTTTCTGGCTGGTCTTCAGGAGTTGCCACAATGTTTCATATTCCAATTCCAATTCTGCTTGTGTTTTAATTAAAATGATTGCAAATAGAGTGGTTTAAATTATTGACAAAGACAATAAATAAAACAATAAAATAAATCCTCTCCAGATCAAGGCAGGTGAATAAACTTCAAATATGCTCTAAAAGTCATCTCCACTGTGCCATAGTTAAAGCCCATCAACAAGGCATGGTGTGTAATTCCCCAATGAGGCCACCTTCAGCCCTCTGTACACTTTGTACCATAAATCAACAATGGCAACAAATTACAATTATTCACTAATGGATTGCACCATTCACTGGGGAGGGTTCCATTAAGGTTCCATTAAAATTCAATTTAGCTCTAACACTTATTTCTCCAAATAAGTAAAAGTTCCAGTCATCTTTTTGCAGTGCTGGCTGGGACTGGGGCACTTCTGGAAAGTGGAGATTGATGATAACACAGATTAACACTTTCCATGTCACTGGAGGTAGCCAGGCCATATTGACATAAATGGACTCAAAAGAGAGATTGTGGGGAGGGAAACCAGTGAAAACAACAGATCTGAATCAAGCACAAGAGAAGATGGTCTGAGCTGAGCCATAAGAGACAGGGGCAGCACATTGGCAGAAGTAAAAAAGTATAGATGAGATGTCTGTCATGTATCCCTTTTTTTATCTCCTGTTGTAAAGCTTTATGGCAGTGGGGACAAAGGAGTTCCTTTCTGCAGCAAACTCACCCAAGACATCTCTTTGTTGCTCTGTTCTGCATGTAGAGGATGGTCCATGTTGTTTTATCCATCTATATATTAAAACTGTCCTGCCTGTTCTCCAGATGTAAATATTCATTTATTCATTTTCTCTTGCTGATTCCTGTTAGGGGTCATTGGAGTCTATCCAGCAGCTTTGGGCTTGAGGCGGGACTTGGTTTGGAGTCAGGAGCTGGGAACTGTTAGAAGGCTCCAGCCTCAGCATCTCAGACTGCACACTGCTTTGTACTGAGATAGTCACTCTGCTATGCACCCCTCCATTGACACCATTTAGACTGTCAATGTCCATCTCTTTGGTCTTGGATAATGTTTTTACAGCATATATTAGTCTCTATTAGACTCCTGTATTCCTCCAACTTTAATGCAAACCACTAAAATGTAGTCAAAATATTTCTAAATGTCCAAGACATTTAAAATCTAAAGTGTATAAAGTGAAGAGAAACAGTCGTCTGTGGTTATTCAAGAAAAGGTTTAAAAGGCATATGGACATAGGTTTAAAGGTGAAGCTGTTTTGTTCCTCATCCAAGGGACATAAATTCTATGGTAAACTGATATGAGTGTCGCGTACAACCTTTTGAAGTCAGAGACATAAGAAATTTCCTGGACCCGCTAAAATAATATCTTTCTTGTGAACATTGCTTAAACCAGACAGATTTACTTTGAAGGACTTTTTCTGACAGATTCAAGACATGATCTGTGCTTTGCACAGATGGTGGTACTATAAATTATGAAGCTCCACAAACTCAATGTCTGTGCCTCATTCCTAAATTCCTTTCCAAAGTCCAAACTTGAATAAACTTGAAAAAGGATAAATTTTAACAGACCTTAAAAGTTGCTTATTAAATTCCCATATTATGCTAAATCGACTTTTCTGAGCTTTTAACCATGTTATAACGTTGTTTCTACCTCAAACATGCGCAAATGAAACAAAACACAACTTTGGGTATGTGTTTAAGTAATTTATTTTTTTGAGCTACAGTCCTTTCAACGAGCTGTTTCACGCAATGATGTCAATATGTGAAGTAAACCACTCCTCTCCAGGAAGTGCTCCTCCACACTCCTCCAGCCCCTCTCTCCTGAACTGTCAACAAGTGCCGTGCTCTGCAGCTCAGACGCACAGAGAAGCATCGCTGCTACTGTGTTAGCTTACTTACTGTCAGCAACATGTATTACTAACAAGTATTACTGCATAGCTCTACATATTGCTAGGCTACTTTATTATAGTTCTTTCAATATACTGCACAACAGCTACCTTAGGAGTCTCCAGGCAGCATACATTCTCAACTTCAGTAGGCATTGTACGGCCATTTCCACATGTGCACCGATAAACAGAAGCAGTTAACACGCGCTATGCTACGGGCTACACCATAGAAACATACACAATAAATAGTTTCTCATTTACCAAGTAGAAACGTCTTGTAGAAGCCTTCGAGGTTTTTGTGTTTGCTCATGTTCTTCGAACTCAGAGTCAGACTCTGGGTCGAAGATATACGGCTCAGTTACTCTCAAAGCCATTGCTGAAAAAGTTATTACTACGATGTACCGTGTTTACTTCAGTCTGTTTCCAGCGCAGCGCTAGCGTGACGTCATGAGTGGGCGGAGCCAACACGGGAGAGCTGAGCCTTAAAGTGACAGCGCCAAATCAGACCGTTCACTTTGGACTCATGATGAGATCTCATTCAAACCGCTTGTATAAGATCATTATTGTGTGTTTCATGTTGCAAAACGTGATATGGTAACCTACATGTATTCAAAATACACTGTATAATGTTTAAAATAGTCTAATATAGGACCTTTAAAAAATAAAGACTTTCCTTTTCAATAAAAGACTTAATCAAGGTGATAAGCCTTGTCTTTATCTATCTTGTTTTTGTTGTCAATATGGATACATATACATACCTTTATAAGAAATGCTGCTTTAACTGTGAATACATATGTACATTCTAAAGGACTATAATTATTGAGCATAGAAACATTGTTTTCTGTTTAAATGCGATTAATGTGATTGGAAACATATGTTGTTGATACTTTTGGGTATAAATGAGTGTTTAATTGTTTTACAATATTTGAAGGTGGTAATATGAAGCCTTAGCATGAAATCATCTTTAACTACCTCAAAAACAAAGAAACTCTAGGGATGCTCATAAACTCTGACCCACAACAAGAATGCCTTCTTTAAAAACTCTTCTTGAATATGTCCTGGATGATGAGAACCTCCACAGACATTTGTAATTAGTAAACACAGGTTGCTGTCTTCAAAATGCCTCCTTTTCACTCAAACGCTGCTGAACTTTTTCAAAAAACTATTTGTCACTTCAATCAAAAAGCAGATACAACTCCACAAGCTTCTCTTGTATGACTTATCCCATGGTTTGAGGACATTGTTGGCTGAGCTGCTGTGATGATGCTGTCTCATCAGTCTGATCTCATCTCACTCATCCCTCAGAGCACAACCTCATACTTGCTTTTCCTGCTT